>CALYCA010000394.1:15000-52347 GCA_944452715.1 Ophion slaviceki | reverse complement strand
AAAATAAAAAATGATTTGACCGCAAATAATGAAATCACGACTTTCACAAAAGCTTCTCAAAGTTGCGGGGGTTAGTTTCGAGATTCTTTAATTTTATGTTTGATTTACCGCATCCATCAAATGGAAGGAAAATTATTTTGATCTCATACTTAGATCTGAGTCCGACAGCTCAAATTTGGCTTGAGTTCTCTTATATTTGATAATACTTTTCGAAGAAGTAAGAAATGCACATTTTTTTCGGCACTCCCTAATATACATATATTAAGGTGGCCCAAATTTGAGTTCTTTGTTTTCCTTTTTCTCAACGTCCTTCTCATTTTCTTTTAAAAAAAAAATTGTCGCAAAATCTGCGAGTGGTGAAAAAATATTTAGAGGTTGCTCAAGCCACCCAAAAATTCAAATTTTCATTAAAAAATCGATTTTTTTTCTCGTCACTTCTCACCCATGAATTTACGCTTTATAATTTTCAAATTAACCTCGCGAAAACTGTATCCGGTCAATGAATATTTAGTGTTAGCTCAAGAGCTTGAAAATGTCCGATTTTCGACATTTAAAAAAAATCATGTCAGTCATATATTTGGCGCTTTGTAAAATTTTCAAAACAATTAATTGTTTTTCTTTAGAAACAGATTTTTCAAAGTGAACTCACACTACTAACCCATGAATTATAAACTTTGTTCTCATAAAATCATTCTTTAAAGCTCTTGTCCGTAAACAAAATTATAGATCCCCCGTTTTATCAGGTTAGTAGTGTGAGGTAAATTTAAAAAATCCGTATCTAAAGAAAAAAATGATTAATTGTTTTTAAAATTTTACAAAGTGTTACATTTATGAGTGAGAAAAGAAAAAAAATCGCGACAATTGGAAATTTCGAAGCTCGTGAGCGACCACTAATTATTCATTGGCCGGCTAGAGCTTTCGCGAGGTTAATTTAAAAATTATAAAGCGTAAAATTCATGGGTGATTTTTCAATGAAAACTTGAATTTTTGGGAGGCTTGAGAGACCGCTAAATATTTTTTGACCGCTCACAGATTTCGCGACGATTTTTTTTTCTTCAAAGAAGACAATCGGATAGTGAGAAACAGGAAAAAATAGAGCTCTATTTTGGGCCACCCTAATATATTGATATGTATTTGTGTGTTCGTGTACCTTCGCATTTGAAAGTAGCAAACGTTGCACGATTTCTGGAAAATTCTCCCTATACCGTGAAACACGAAGCGCAGGAACAATATCCGGGATTATATTTCCCGGGAGGCAACTGCCAACAATGTGGTGAGGCTTTGATGTGACGTAAAACGGCGTGTTAACCAGCCGCAAGGAGCGACGAAACTCCGCGGTGATCGTTCTACGACAGAGTTTCTCGGCAATTCGCTCGGATGCGCTCGCTGAGCCCTCATACAACTTTATACGTAGTTAGGTGTATATTTATTCGTGTGACGGTTCCTGCATTACGGACTGCTCACGTTTCTCGGCACACGGACTCTGTTAGCCCAACATCCTCGCGATTAGATAAAAAGTTCGAAACTGTAAAAGTACAGCGCACCATATGGTAAATCCAATATTCAATATGCCGGATGGAAAATACCGAAAAATTAATAAATCAAATTTTAATAGTGATTTGTCTGGTGGAAATTGTGTTGAAAAAGATGACTAGTCTAGAGTCAAGAAAACAGGTGAATTTCGACATTTTTTATGGATACTCAGTGGATAAAATGACAATTCCGTTTATAGTGGCCTTCCTTCTTAATACATTCAATTATCTTTGCGATTTTTTTCACAAGTTTTTGTAACAAATTAGCGGCGCTGAAGCTGGATGAAGCGAGTCATCTTCATATGATAGTGTCCTGCGGCCGGCAAAGTGGCACCGCCAATTTTTCGCCGATTAAAATTTTTAAGTCGACTTGACATTTTTTTCGGAACCTTATAACAAAACTTTACTTCAAAGTACATGGGGATTTCTGATACATTAAGAACTTAAACAAAAAAACTATTTTTTGTAACCGAAAACTATGTTTTTCTTTAAACATGCACCGTTTTATTAAAAATCAATATTTTTCTATTTTCCTACACACTTCGACGGCAAATTTTATGGAGAAGTCAAATTATTTTTGTTACAAAATCTTGTGAACAAATTTGTAAAGATACATGAAGTCATGCAGATGAAAGGCATTAAAATGAAATTTTATTCTATCAACTGGGTATCCATAAAAAATCATCGTAATTCACCTTCATGGTGGTGGTGGTTCATGGTGGTTCCGAAGCCAGTGAAAAATATTCCGATTAAATTTGTAAAGATACTCGAAGACATGCAGAATAGAAGTCATTGAAAGGAATTTATATTCTATAAGCTGGGTATCCATTTAAGACGGAATGACACCTCATCGCGGTCGGTATGGTAGAACAATTATAGATTCCCAAAAATCTCTGAAACGATCTCTGAAATTTGAGTGGCTGGAAGCTATTCGTCTATCTATTTGACGTCGTTTGGCAAAGTTTCGACGGGATCTGAAGAGCCGTTTCAGAGATTTTTGGGAATCTATAATTGTTCTACCATACCGACCGCGATGAGGTGTCAATCCGTCTTAAAAATGATCGAAATTCACCTTCTTTCCGGGCCCTACACTGGCAGTCTCCCTGAAGGGTGGCGCCTCAGCCACCCTCCCATCAAAACGCTCGAAAAAACTGTTTTTCCGAATTTTCGTTCCGAAATCTATATCAGATATTGGAAAAAAAATGTTTGAGCTCGAATCAAACATTTGAAACAGACAAATTGATTTATGAAAATGTCTATTTATTATTTCTTCGTTATGAGAAAGAGGCGTATTAATGACACGAAATACGCAGGTTCACTTTTAACATTGTTGCTGCCCGTGGCGCTGTCCGATTAGGAAAATTCAAGATTATTAAAATATACGAGTCTAGTTCCCAGGTAGGAAATTAAAAGGCTGACGATGGAAACAAGCTTGTGCGAGCCTTGTTTCACCGAGCCTGAGTGAGACAGATCTGGCCCAGGTTTCATTGCATCGTTTGGAGCAGCCTGGAAACAAGACTGGCTGCTTAGCTTAAACTCAGGGTTATTTCAAGCTTTATTCAGCCGGTGAATTTTGAGGCTGAAAAATCAAGGCTGGATGCAGGCTTGTTTCAGGTTGTGATAAAATAAAATAAGTTTAAAATAATATTTTTTCTGTACTTGTATGAAAAAAGAATTTAGCAATAAATTTGTCGGGTGCGAAGGCACGAAAAACGAAAGCGAAGGAGGCAGCTCAGAACATTTAAACATATTCTCTTATCGATATTTATGAGGTACACAAGAAAGTGTATACAAAAATAATAGTACGCAATAAAATAAAGTATTGTTTTTAAAAATATTTTTTATATATATTTTGTAACAAATAATATAACAAATAATAAATATATATAATAAATCAAATGAATTCTTTACAGATTTATTAAATTTACCCCAATGTAGAATATAGAAAACTAAAAACAGGCCTCATATAGCCTCGGGAAGAGTTTGGGAAAAGCCTGGTCATAAATGCTCGAGAAGGCTTCATTAAGGCTCGTTTTGAGCCTTGTTGTTTCGTCGTTTCAGGCTTAGTACAGGCTTTTCTACCAGTCTTTGGTCAAGCCTGTGTGCAAGAGCCTGAAACCGCGTTATCATTCAGAGGTTCAGCTAGGCCTGAAATCAGGCTGGTGCTCAGCCTGAATTAAAAAATGTGAGCCTTGTTTCAGAGCTTGGCGAGCCCTTTTTTCATCGTCAATTCCTACCTGGGTTATCGCATGTACTACAATTACGTAGAAAACCCACTCGATGAAATTTCCCGCGGGTTCGAAAAAGGCCTTTTTCGGCGCACATACTTGGTAATAAAAATAAAAAAACAACGGCCTGTAAATTGATAATTATGGTACACGCGATAGCGACTAAAATCATGGGAAGAGAATAGCGAAAGGATTTTTAAAAAAATTGGTGGATAATTGCAGTACTTATCGTGCCAACAGTTTTCAACAAAGTCGTTTCGAGAAAAACTCGTTTCAAACTTTCGTAATTTCGCGTTGATGATATGCTCCCAGGTACATGCGCCAGTAAAATTTATTCGGTATTCCAACTCGAAATTGGGACAAAAAATCTTGAGATGAAGAATGAAAATATGACGAAAAAAAATCGATTAGTCGACAACTTTACAGGAGGCGATCCTTAAGGGGGTATCCCTCTCTGGAAATTTCAATAAATCGTTTTGATTTGCATATTGTTATCGTGTGAACTTTCAAGAATATTTTAAGACCAACCGGACCCTGAAATTCTAAAAATTGACGAAATCACACCTATTTTAGTGGAACAATGTGCGTCGGGTTAAGGATGATTCGCGTGTAACGAAAGCGAATATCAAAGCACAAGAACACCCAAAAGAGGCTTGAGCTGCCCGGATATTGCATAGATTAGGTATGCAACACGATCTCGATGATGAAAAAGAACACTTATATGGTGCCGGAATCGCTGACTAGCGGTAAAACGACAATATTTCGCAAGATCGTGGAAAATATGTACCAAAACTTTGATCGCGGTTATCGCGAAACTACATATCCTGACACGGCGGGATTGATATCTTGAGTAACTTTCACACTATTGACTTGAATTTGCACAGTTAGCGTTCAAACAGTAGGCATTTTCGGTTCACGATCGCATTTTTTAATTGGACGAACCATTTGTTAATAACAATAACTTCAGTATGCTGTTTTTCAAGAGAAAAATGAGGTTTTCTTTGGAGAAGCTGTCATTTTTCGTATTTCTCGGAATTTCGAAATGTGGATCGTGAACCCATAGCCAGTTGGATATATGTGACGAAAAAAAAATTTGTTTTCGTTTCAGATTACGTTTGAGCCTGGTAGAGATTCCGCCGTTTCGGGCCTCGCCGCTGGAGGACTGCAACGTCAACTGCAGCACCACGAACACTTTGAAAGATTTTCTTCCGAAAAAATTATATTGTAACCACAAACATATGTACAACATGCTGGAAAAAAATTGATTTTTTCTAACCAATGTGTTACTAGAAAAAAAAATCATCATTCTGACCCTTTAAATTGGGCTTCCAGAGAGGGATACCCCGTTAATCGATATGGTCGTGTCGATATAGATATCGACGATAAAATACCAGATCAAAGTCTGCCAGATTGTAGATACCGACGGAACAATTTACCACAAGACCTCCAACATCGTAAAAGTACCAAACGATTTCGAAGTAATTGACGGAATTGATGATGATTAGGAATAAAATTGATTCGAACGAGGATTACTTCGTAACGGGTATTCAAATCGTCCAAGATACGATCAAATTCGCGTCAGGATCTACGACTAAGATCACATCTCGCATGTTAATTGTCGCCTCGGAATCGAATCGCGTCTATTATCCGTATTGACTTGATCGAGCATTCGGGAAAAGCGGGAGATCAATTTGTGGCCCACACCTTTGTATGCTGATCGCGAGAGCGTCAGATCGCACAGCGGGGATCTCTCGGATTGAGCGAGAGAGCGGACTCAAGCGAGATGGAAAGAATATATGTGGAGAGTGCGGGGGGGGGGGGGGGAAGGAACGGAGTGCCGTGGCTCCCAAAGGTGGCAAGCAGCAGCCGGGAACAGCAGCACGAAAAGGGTGAGAGTGAGAGAGAGCGAGAGAGAGAACGAACGGCCGCGGCGACGATACATCACGAACCCCCAGAGCGATCGGCGTTGTTGTGAAATATTAATAAGCAAATTAGTTCAGACTTAGTGTGCCCTGCCAACTTGAGAGAGAGAGAGAGGGAGAGAAAGAGAGAGAGAGAGAGAGAGAGAGAGAGAGAGAGAGAAATGGTGTGATGGAAATGGCCGGAAGGGGGAACAACGCACAACACTCGTATTTCACTTCCCACGCGACAAGCGAGAGCTCGAGAGTCAAGATCGCCAAGGATCAGGGCAAAGCAAGCTGCACAGTCTAGAGAATCCGTAAAAATCCTATACCCGGGATTTCGTGTTAAAAAGAGCAATAAAATCGATCCGAATAGCGGTCGATCCGAAGATCGAGGAAGACAAAAAGTTTGAAGCTATCGGCAAGGAATGACAAGACTGACCATCATGGGATCCATAGCAAAACCCTCCACCAACAATGACGTTGAAGTTTGCATCGTTGGAATGCAACGAAAATGGATTTTTTCTTTTAATTTTCCAAATATCGCAAAATATTCCGCAAATATTTTTTAGGATTATTATTTAGCGATCTACAAAAAATTCGCGAAATATGATTTTGGATGATAATGAAAATAAGAAAATGAAAAAAGAATTCGTTGCGTTCCAATCATGCAAACTTCAATCCCATCCACCACAAATGACGTTGAAGTTTGCGTCGTTGGAACGCAATGAAAGTAAATTCTCATCAAACAGCTCATATTTTCTCGCCAGATTTAGGGTACGAAAAACACTCAAACGTTCTACAGCATCGGTATAAGAAATCTGCAATTTAAATGTGAAAAAAGCGATTTCGATAATAATAACACTGAGGACATAAATAAAATAAAATTTATATGTAAATATTTTTTTTAACAAACTTTCGTTTAATGTTTTAAAAAGTAGAATTATGTAAATTAAAGATTATATGTCTAAAAGTCGAGCGCCCCAAGCTTTTATTTATAGTCACATATAGGTGACTTGGTAAAAAAAATATTTTCTACTTTTTAGTACATTAAATGGAAGCTTGTTGAAAAACATGTACATATAAATTATTTTCTACTCTTTAGTCTTTTTGCAAAAAGAGATTAATCCTTCCAAACGAACCGGTCTTATTATTGGGTCAGGTGAAATCCTGGAGAACTGTGATAGGTGGTATCATAGATGTTGGCTCACCCCCTGTTGGACTTTAACCTATTTTACCTATTGAACCCTCTTTATGATTGTGCGATCCGAGAGCACTTCGAGCCAATTCATATGTTCTCATGCACTTGCCATGTATTGTCACCTCTCTTAGGTGCATGTTTGCGAAATTTCAGAGCTCTAAGTAGTCGAGAAGTGGTGGAAATATCGATTTTCCGTTTTGCATCTGACACCAAGTCAAGTTAAATAAAAGCTTGTGAAAAGAATGTTCCTTGCATTCCAACGATACAAACTGCAATCCACCCCGATTAATTCAAATTCTCATTGCGTTCCAGCAATGCAAATTTCATCATGAGTTTGCTAGGGCCCGCAGTTTCCTCCGAGGCTCATCCTATCATCGCACTAGCCCGCAAAATGCCCATAGAAAGAAAAGCGAGCAGAGCACACGTCCGCCAGTCCCGAAAGTGGCAGCAAACAGGGGTAGTTTTGCGCTCGAGTCTACCAAGAATTCGGCAATTGCGTCAACGGGCGTTGCGAAAGGAATGAAAGTTGCAACCGGACGTCACTGTAGTCCGGAATGTGCAAACGTCATCGGGTCGAATAGTTTTCGGTCGCGGGGAAAAGTGGCGCCTCTTCCTAAACGAAACCCAAGACTTTGCGACGAGCTGCTCGTGTCCAATATACGCCTCGAGATGTCTCGTCCTCGAGGACGTGTATTTAGAGCAGCAACGACTACGCGAGAAGTTCCAGCTAAAGGAGGACGCCTGGGTGGCGAGGAAATTGCATCCCTAAATGTTCCAGGTGCAAGACACCCAGACTTCTCGCTGTCTAGACCAAACCCGGCCCAGGTCCCTTTTGCCAAATTTATTCGAGGCTCGGTTTCATCCGGTAAATAAGCGGCTACACGTTTTGGTGGAGCTGGCGAGTTAGCGGTACCATCATCGACCTGATCCACGCATAATCCTGGGCTTAAGGGTCTCGAGAGTTTACGTCCGCGGGTGGGCATCGGAAATAGTTCTTGGGGGGCATGTATCGATCGGGGAAAGGCCGAGGTAGAGTTCTCCACAGATCTGTCGGATAGCCATTTGTAGTCACCACAAAAAAGGACAGAGGAAGTAGAAGTAGGTAAAAGATAAGGGGGGGGAGAGAGAGAGAGGGGGGGGGAGAGAGGGGGAGAGAGAGAGAGAGAGAGAGAGAGAGAGAGAGAGAGAGAGAGAGAGAGAGAGAGAGAGACTTAAATTCGCTTTCACCTTGTTCCAAGAAGCAAAAAGCTTCTCGGGTACGGGAGGTTTACGAGCGATCCGTCAAAGCCAGATCCGTCAATAGCACAATGACTCTACGACTAGGATCGGTACGACGATCGGCAGCCAAGGGCCGCGCGACGACCGTCGAGGACTTAATTTTATAGAGGTTATACACGACGGGGTAGTGAACGCCTATAGCTGTATCAACACTCGCTATTATTATATTTATGACTATGAACATTTATATATATATATATATATATATATATATATATATATATATATATATATATATATATATATATATATATATATATATATATATATTGGTATACGACAAGCTTACTTACGATGAGAAAAACGACGATGGAAAAAATTTATATGGACTTGACGACATGCGAACGCTCGCATATATATCTCGATATATAATTTTTAATGGCTTGTAAATATGTTCACGGTAGGAACCCGCGAGTGAGGGACGAGTGAGTTCGTAAAATTTTATCGAGATATCGGGACAGGGATATAGTGACCCGCGCCCAAGAGGAGGATTCAACAGCACAAAGGACCGACGACCCTGAATATTTATACGAAAAATATGTAGTCGGGAAAGTGGTATACGATAACTGTTAGTACGGACGATGTTTCTCGCGACAAAAATAGCGGAACGACACGGTTGCCAACAATCGACCGGTACATGACGCGAAGTTGAAATTCGTATCGACATTTTGACTCGGAGTATATTTTTCGTGGTCTCATTATCGCGCGAGTATAGACGGAGATGAATTTTCCAAACTTTTCATGTTAAATTTGAAGCCTGTTGTAAAATCGCAGATTGGAAAAAAAGGAAGGCGATTGTGGGAGGATTCTTTTGGAGACTTGGCCTTCTTATGTCCGTTAAAATTAACCTTCAACCGTGCATAAATTGTCGCAGGCATCCAGTTGGATTCCCGTACTTGTCTTTACTTTCTAATAGGGATCCGATGGGTCGTCGCATTGGATCCTTATTGGCTCCGTACGCAACACTAGTGCCACGTAGCGTTCGTGTTTTTGTCGGTTCTGTCAGAGGCTCTATGATTGTGGTTATAATATTGTGATAAATTAGGAAAATTAAATATCTCGCCACAATTGCATTTCACTTTTTTGGATTAAATCAATTTGTCTGGCCAAAGATGGCCAGAAGCGTTTCCTTTTAGTAGAAAGACAAAAGTAAGTGAAATTTCCTTAAAATGTACATTTTTTTATTGTAATTTTGTTATGAGACGAGAAAAGCGAAGCTCTAACATTTTTTTATTAAAATTTAACCAATATATATTCTTGCTGCACGACTTTATAATATAATAAATAAAACTTTGTTTTTAGACCGAAATGAGCATAATTTTTAAGACCGACTTTGAGAATGTCACTCACCATATTAATTCCCAACCTCAATCACAATCTAAGGGAAAATTGTTGGTAATTGCTGAACACGTTTGAGGCGTAGGAGAGTTGAGGCGGGAGCCTGAATTAGAAGGTCCGAAAAATCGTTTTTTTGGTTGCTTAAAGCGATAGATAAACTATCCAAGAATATATTTACAAAGTTACAGAGGCCAATTGTAAATATTTTCGAAAATATAAGGTCAAAAGCAAAGAAGCGATTGATATTTGATTTTTCCTCCTATTGAAAACCTTGAAGCGCGGTTTCTCAAGTTTTTATTTTCACGATTTTTCTCAAATTCGCGGGCATGATAGCAAAAAAACTAAACGACCTATTGAGGCAAGCCAAAGTCTATTTTCTTCAGTATGAAAATCTCTTCTAAGTGAATTTAAAAAGTCGTTCAAAAAGTCTTTAAATAATTTTTATAGCACGTTAAAGTTTTTTTTAACACATTTTTTTCAAACCTGAGAAAAGTTATAATTTCACGATTTTTTCAGCTTTTTCTTAATCCACCCAAAAGAAAAATGTATGACAATTGAAGATTTTATTGTGTCATGTTGAAACATTTTTTAAATACATATCAAATATATATGAAAAGATACCTCAATGTTTACTGGGCTAACTTGTTTCTTTCCCTTCTAAAAAAATTCCCGAAGAAACGCATTTTTGGACCTTCTAATTCAGGCTCCCGTCATAACCCTAGGATTCTACACATGGGTACCGCAAACCCCACATTATTAGCGAGAAATACTAACATCATTGTTGTTGCTTTGTTTAAACGCATTTTTCACGGTGATAAAGTTATATTAGGTTTTTCTCAGAAAGTCAATAGACTTTGTCAGCTCTCGAGCGTTCGATAAAAAAATCTCTCTACGACAAACAGTTCGTTGGCAGCGTAGATTTGAAGTGCTGGGGTGTACGTGACCCCAGTGTAGGTTATTTGTTTCGTACAGATAGTGTAGGTTCTTTAGTGCCTTGCAAAATTTCTTTAGCCCTTGCCAGTCGTACCTCGAAAAAATTACGCAAAAGTCATTGTGGGTGAAATTACCCCAATCATTTTGCAATGTGACAAATTATTGAAAAATTCCAACAAAAAAATACCGCAATGTACCTTCAACTCTTTTCTATCCGACCATACTGATTACTTTCGAAAAGTGTGATTTTAAATATGCAAAAAAAAGTCCCATTTTTCCAAATTTTCTGGAAGATATTCCAGGTCAAAAATCGGCTGAGGTATATTTCACCCGGTGTGACCATGAAGGGTTAAAGGCAAAACTGCAGCTATCCATTTGTTGCGTTGTTCTAACTTCTAATTTGCCATAGGGAATCGATAAAATTAGCATTTACTATTCCTTCCGGTATTTTTGTAATTTAATACACAGTAACTGTCGTGGCCCATTTTGAATACAACAATATTTTTAATTCTATTGCAAAAATTCCGTACCACGCTCATACGGATATGACAGATAAATAGCCGAGTTTATTGCAATTTTTTTACACCGCAGGCGCTGCGTTCTTTTTCGTTACCCCCACCCTATACTCTGCACCGAGCCAATACTAAAACCCCACGCTCGTACAAAATCATCAAACGTCGTCAATCGGGAATTAGCGCGGTTTACAATTCCCTATAATGATGTCCTAGGATCTGGGGACTCTCCAATAAACTTCTGCACGGGAATTCGTATGGGACAATTTATAAATAAAGAGAGACGATTTCTGCATTCTGCACTGTGACGGATCGACCGAGGCCGTAGGATCGAGCAATGAGTACAAGATACGAGTATATGTACGTGGAGGCGGAGGTACAAAGATGATCACGGTGGTGTATATTTATACATATAGGAATCTCGTCTCCGATTTGTCTCCCTTTGGGCGTCAACTGCTGGCGGATCCTCCGGGATGCTTTATTACCTGTGTTACATCATAAGCCTCGGTGCCGCTCTCGTATGTCATAACTCACCGAGGACTTAGTCCTCATTTCTCTCTTTCCCTCTTTCACTCCCCTCTATCTCTTTCTCGCATATTTAATATATAATATACATCATGAAACGTGTATTTTACGCTTCTCTTTATTTTCCGCCGTCTCTCTCTCCTTCTCATTTACACCGACAGAAAATTTCGACGGGACTTTAGAGAAGTTATCGCGATTAATCAAGTTCTCGGTGACAATTCAGGGCGAGACGTCGTAATTGGTGACCCTGAATGCTACCAATTCGTCATATCTTACATGTCATATATATCTATATATTCATACATACACAAATATGAATATATTTGTCATTCGCCCGCCACCGTATTATATATTTGCTATTGAATTACTTTCTCGAGCAAAGTGAGACATGTATTAGTTCCCTTTACAAGAGAGGAGTCACCGAAGGGACAGAAAAAGACTTTTTGAATCGAAAAGTGGAACGGTGCGATCAAAGGTCGGCTTTGTCATTGTATGCTGACCGTCCGCATTGTAATATATATATATATATATATATATATATATATCTATATATATATATATGAATAAGAGCAAAGCTATTTATTTTTATTTCTACTCGAAGATCCTTCTTATATTCGATTTTAATGCGTTCCAAGAGAGACAAAAATTATAGAGAGGGAGAGAGAGAGACAGAGAGAAAGAGCCGAGAAAGGAAGAGGGCTCCACCAGCCTCCTGAGATTTGTCGTTCCCTGCTTTATCGCCTATAAAAAGAAACTAAAATACCGAACTGTACCAATTCAGAAATTAAAAGCAATTGAAATTAAAAGCTCCACAATATAAATATATGTCGAGTAAACGGCTGAAAATGCTGAAGAATAAGACAATAAAAACAAAAATGGAAGTAGAGTTAGAATATGCAAAATGATCGACCCGAATTTTTTTAAAAATCGATCCGAGTTTTAAACCCAGACTTTAATAGTAATTTTGACCCGTATTAACCCTTAGTAGTCACACTTAGCTAGAATGACATTATAGTCATACTGGGTCCATGGGACCCAGGCGTTTTCAAATTGTTATAAATAATGAAATAATGCATTCAACGATATGAAAAAATAGTGAGGTATAATTTAAACCTTGTTTAATACAAGGATATTGGTTAGAAATCCAAAATTGAATTTTAAATATGCAACAAAAATTATGCAAAGAAAAACGTGAAAAATGACTTCTTTTTACAAAAATTGCTGTAATTCTTGTAATTATTGACCAAAAAAAAAAGGTTTTATAATCTGGAAACAATGTACTTTGAAATAGACATAGCGGTTTCTGGGGGCTTCTCAAAAAATATATTTAATCCATCCAACGCAGGTGCGATTTAGACGGAAAGAATGAAACGCTTACGCATACAAAAAAATATACGTTTTATTGGAAAAAAAGTTCTACGGCATCAAAATAAGTTGTTTGGGTCCCGTGGATCACGTGTGACTATTGAGGGTTAACCACACCTCGATTAAGGATACATACAAACCACACTAGTGCGATTTGGGATCTTGCATTTTCAAAGTACTATTAATTTCGTATAAATAAATCAAAAGTATTCGGTAGCCAGTGTATCATGAGGCACAAATTTCCCAGCAATTCAATGGTAATGGTTTCGAATGCGAAAAATAATATTTATTTGGTGAAATTACGTGAGAATGAAAACAGAAATTTACAGAGAGCCACGAACAAGACATTTTAAGAGGTGCGACTTTGCACCTGCGTGGTTTTATACGGGTTGAATCGTTCGTCAGAGAAAACAAAAATTCGTTCGTTTTGAAAAAAAATATCCGTTTCTCCGTTATTTTTCTCGCTACCGTAAGCTCTTTTCCCTCATTTGGCGAAAGTGCAGTCATTTTTTAAATATTCCCTCGATAATTTTTCTTGTTCCGCGCGATACGCGCTGCTGCTCGCTCCAAAGCTATACCATATTGCAAGTTCTAGTTCAGCAATATAATCGTTGCGCGATATGCCGTGCCTGCCAGCGGTTATAAGTCTCCCTGTTCCCCCTCCCGGTTGCCTCTTGCTCCTTAACGAAACGGTACGTACGTGACCCGAGCGCAAAATACAGAATAATATATATATATATATATGAGAGAGAGAGAAACATCAAGCGGTGGCTCACTCTCGGAAAGACCCCGTGTACCGGGGCAAAAATCACGTCGAAAAGCCCGTTTTTTTAACAACCTCTTCCCACCGCGCCGAGAGTCAACGTCTCTCGTTGCACATAATGAAAAAGCCAGCTTTCCGGCAGCCATGCCGGCTAGTTTTTTTCGCGTGCAAATAAGCCTTTGTTCATTGCCATGAGAACGAGATGTAGACTGAATAATACGGGATGACGACGAACAATAAAGACGTTCGACGGAATGAAAAAAGAAAAAAGCTACTGCCTCGTATTCTTCCGGTAGCGGCTGGGCGAAGCAGGCCTGAATTCCAAAATCTCACGATAGCTTTCTGCAATGCGGTGCGAGGAAAGAGGTAACCCAATCAGAGAGACTAGTCTAGAGGTTATGGATAGCCAATTGATAAAATGATAATTTCGTTTAGTGGCGTTTATTCCATATATCGTTGACTGTCATTACAAATTTTTTTCACAAAATTCTGTACCAAAATGGTGGCGCTGAAGCTGGACGAAGAGACAAGTCACCAACATTCAATCGCCAGACCTTCACCTATTGACTTGACATTTTTTTTTGGACCCTTGTAACGACATTTTACATCGAAGTACATAGGCGATTTTTGATATGTTGAAAACTTTCTGTAAAGAAAATTATTATCGCCGATTTTTTTGTCGGCTACAATTTTTTTTTCAACCTTGCAACTTTTTATCGATATTTTTTTATTTCCTTACGTACTTTAAAGGCAAATTTCATTTAGGACTCAAATTATTTATAATTTTCCAGATAATAAATTGGAGGAGAAAAAATGTCTGAAGATATTCAAAAATATGTAGAATGAGGGCTACTAAAAAGAATTTTCATTATACCAATTAAGTATCCATAAGAAATTGTCAGTTGACCTTTTTCCGAGCTCCACACGTGCAGTTTCCTTTAACAACCGAAAAAATTGTTGCTCTATGCTCGCATCAATATTCGTCAATGTTGTTCGGCTCATTCGAAACCATTTTCTCACCATTCGTGTGAAAGAGAAATTTACTTTATTGCCAAGAATAAAATGTTTGGGAATGACTTCTTAATCGAACAATATTCATCCCCCAGAGGTAAAATCATTTTGTATATGCAGGCAGGCACGCACGCCTCTCGTTCCACTTGAACAGTGTGCGTGTGTGTGTCGCGAGAGAAAATTGCAATGGCAACGTTCGACAGAACACGCGTACATTTTTTTCCTCCTTTTTTTTTCATTTTTTAGGCGACACGATATTTCACGCTTGGCGTATAGAACAGTAGTTTGTTTTTTGCCTTTTTCCCATCTACCCCCTATTGTCGACGGTAGAAATATCGCAAATGTGCCTCAGTGAGCGATTTCTTTCGAATCGAAATATTTTCGTAATGTCAAGTGCAGTGAGTGAGTGAGTGAGTGAGTGAGTGAGTGAGCGAAAGCGAGAAATAAAAGTGTAATGAAAAATATGCTGCTTACATTAATCAGTAAACGAGCAACGCAGAATGGTGGTAGAGAAATGAAACGGAGATTTAAATAAGCAGAATATCTAAGACGGAATAAAGATGACAAGAGTACGAATACCGGACTCGTCATCGTAAAAACCAAGAATGAAAATAAAACAGAACTACAAATAAAAATGAATCAAGCGAGGGTGCGATGAGTCATCAAAGATATCAAATATCAAACATATATATATATAGGGAGAATCTTCTCCCCATATATATAGGAGAATAGGGTCGAATCTTGCAAGGATCGTAATTCCGTAACGAGGTTCGGATATCGAAACGACTTTGGCAAAATGCAAGGCACGACGACTCGGAGATATGATATTAAAAAATGAAATAAAAACTCTTGAAGCTTAAGAACTATGGATTTATGTGTGCATGTGCGTGTGTGTATTTACGCACGTACATGGATGCGAGAGAACGGAGATTTGCATATTAAACGCCTCGAGATTTATAACAGGCCGTTGGGACGCTGGTTCAAAAGCGATGTATGCCGGACAACCCGGTTATAACACCGAGTGCGTTGGATATAATATTCTTCGAGGGTGTTCTTATACGAACGAAGGGTCCTTTGTATATTTCTATATCGCGAGATATGCGATCCGCGAATAACATTACGACACCTGATACTAATGACGTTAATTAAACATTTAACGATCATTCAAGAAAGAGCACTTGGTCAACTACTCTCACTGCTTCGCTTTCTCACCAGATTTTTCGTATTCTTATTTGTTGCCATAAACATTGTGAAAACGCACCGTACTCCGTGCAGAAATTGTCGTAGGGATCCAATTCGCATAGTTGTCCTCACTCTTGATAGGGATCCAATGGGTCATCACATTGGATGCCTATACTAAAACGTCACGATCGTACATTGGATTCTAATTTTCCATTGGAATCGAATGTACGAATCCAATTTGAATCCTAAAGGATGCCCACATTATCGAACAGACTCCGATACGATTTTTTATGGACCCTATCGCATTCTGTACGTTGGATTTGCCAAAGAAAATTTATAGATATACAAAATGAGTGGATCTTAATAAAGTATAAATCCTAACTGAAAATACTATAAATCGCTTTAAAAAGTATATCTCAACCCTTCGTTGTCACTGTGGATCTAAACGACCCAGCGTTCAACTTTAGCGCCAAATATATGTCCTTATTTAACTCGTGTTTACATTTTTTTGCATGTTGCCATCTGATTTTTGATATAATAATTTTTGACACATGTTTTGCAATGTTTAAAGTATGTTCGTGATTTTTTTCATGGTCTTCTGACTGATAGGTTTCGTGTACCAACAGTTTGAAAATGGACTGGGTCAATTTGACCCAGTGTGACCAGCATGTTTCTCCATTCTATTCTGCTTATTTATTATTTCAATCACATCACTGAAAATCCTCTGTAATTATCGTCTGTTATTCATTTCCCTGCACTCTGCCATAATATTACCACACACGTACACGCCCACGTTTATTGGGGAACAGCGCAGAATCCAATTGGATCCCAATGAGGATTCCCTATGTGCGGTATCCCTGGCAAATCCCTATAGAGATGTGGGTGCATCTAGGGACTCCCCAACAAATTTGTACGAGAGGCCATGAAAAGATATTCTTTTTTGATTCTTTGAGATTCATAAAATTCCGGTTGGGAATTGCAAATAAAAAATTCTCAAAACTCACAATCGGGAAATAGCGCGGAATTCAGATGGATTCCAAAGTGGACTTTCTACGTGCAGAGTCCCCATCAAATCCCTATAGAAATGCGGTAGGATCTTAGGACTCCCTGACAAATTTCTGCACTCGATGACTGTGAGGGGTCGAATTGTCGAGTGATCGATACTGCAACGATCAAAGGGCATCAATGACTCTGTACAGGTGTGTGAATGAATCGAAAGAGGGTAAAAGGTGACTGGTTTTGTGTGTTAAGTAGCTTGGTGATAGAAGCATAAGTTGGTGTTCCCCAAACGATATATATGTATATGTGGGAGCCTGAACCTTAGGGACGGTGATGAATGACCCAGCGTGTTTTCGGGCCCTTTGACAGCTCCCTTCACTCCTGTTGCACGTTCAGGAGTCATTCCAAACATTATACGCGTTAAGCGTTCAATGTATTGTAAAGTTCTGACCGAGTTCTTCCAAAACAGCGCTGGCATTCCCAAAAGGGCACTACTAATGATTGCAATATAAAACACTTAGAAATTGTATATCTACACTGCCCCGATTTGACCGATCTAGACTTAAAGCTTTTTCATTGCGTCAAAAAGGCGGTAAAAGATTCCATTGTAGGTATATTTATCTTGACCGAAAAGATTTCTAAAAGAAAAATCGACGATTCGAAAACTTATGTAAAATTGTATCAATACGAAATAGCAAAAAGTGCTAGGGAATATTTCGAATGTTGGTTCTTTAAAAGGCTTATCGCTTTTTTAAAAAATATTTCGTATGGTTTTTTTTTTCAAGGAATGTTGCGTATGTAATTTATTTAGGTACAATTTTTACTGTTGTCTTTTTAAAATATGACGATATTTTTTTAAGGATATATTTCGAATATTCCATTGAAGGGTTTTTTTTCTAAGGAAATACTTCGAATATTAGTTTTTACGGAATATTTCAAGTGTTCGTGTTTCAATCTGGTTTATTTTCTACGAAAATCGTACGAATTTTGTCTCCAATCTTATTCGAAAACTCCATAGCGGCATTTAAAAACTTTGGCTGTTAAAAATGCAACGATGCACAATTCGATCCCCGTACTATATTCGCCAACTTGGCGGGCGAAAAAAAGCGACACTACCCATACATACCTATATTTCAAGAATAGAAAATAATTGCAATGAAAATAAATTGAGCTAATTTAAAAATCAAGAAATTTACCAAATATGAAAAATGAAAATTAACGAAAATAAAATGATCGGAAATATAATTATTATACAATTCAATAAATTTTCGTTTAAAAGAAATTTTCCTCCAACTGATTTCATAAACATCTCGCCCGGCCTGTCCATTCGAAACGATATCCCGAGGCGTCTGCTTCTCTTGTCGATTCTGACATTCTCTAGAAATGATTTTCAGTCTAATTATCACGTGTGACGATGGGTAAGGGGGGGGGGGCAGCCGACGAACAGACAGGAAGACACACCGATGACAATAATAGAATCTCATTCCGGTGATTCTCGTGTGCCGTTGTATATATATATATGTGCATTTTTGGGGTGGTTGGCGACGTTTGGGGAGGAGGAAGGAAACGATGCTGATGGCCACGCCACCAGAGAAGCATCAGCATCACGAAAGATTCGTCGGTTCGCGAGAGCTCGCTTTGATTGATGGACGAGAAACAGAGAGGGAGAGAGAGAGAGAGAGAGAGAGAGAGAGAGAGAGAGAGAGAGAGAGAGTCGCCATGTTTATAATTAGAGACTGAGAGAGACGAGACATGTTTCCGGTGCCGGGAGATTGGGCGAGCGAACACATAAACGACGCGAAGCAAGCAAGATATATTGAATAAGGCGTCAACCCAATACAAGATAAATTAATTTACTCAAATGGAAGAGAGACCTGTTAGGTTAGACCCCCCCCCATCCCCCAACCGGTGGAAGAGAATTTCGTATAGAAAATGACGTTCAACTTATTACGTGACGGAAGTGTACCACGCACGTAATATCGGAAATGTGGGTCTTACGCATATAAACGTCGCTTCGTCTTTGGCTGTCGTGAAAGGAGGCATTTGTTCTCGTGGAAAATTCACGTGCATCGTGCCTCAACGGAATCGCGAAAGAACGTTGACGCGGGCGTGCACACTCGGCGACATTATAATTTCCACGTGTTCAGGAAACGCTTGCAAACGATGCGGGCCACCAGAAACGGTCCGCGAGTATTGAGGCGCGCACGCACGTGTTTTTTTTTCCGTAACGGTTCGCCAGGTTGATATTTTCACACGCTTTGCATCGTGCCTTGATCCCCGGCATTGTGGCCGGTTAATTAATCTTGGTGATTTTCGTGCTCGCAAAGCTTTTTCCATTTTTTGTGCAATTTAGAGAGCGATATATTTTTGTCACGATGTATCGAAGATCGTGCACCTTTTTTCATCGTATGTGGAAATAAAAAAAAAACGAGTCCGATAAGAACGGGTGGAAGTTGAAAAAAAATTTTTGCAACGTTTGGATCGATTTCGAATTTCGTAGACGGACTTGGCACAATGCATCGAATTTTCATAGACATGGGATGTGACACTTCTGTAGGATTGTTTTAAACTGCGGAACACAAATTCAAAAGCGTTACGAGTGCCTTAGTGAAGTAAAACCGGTGGTTTTGTTTCGCGCTAATCTCGTTGCAATCAAACTTGGTCGCGCAAACTTAAGTGGAATTTGTTTCTTTTTTTAATAAAAATTATTTCATTAATGTTTTATTATGATTTATTTATTTTTTAATTACATTTATTTGATGTATTTTTTAAGTAGATGTATTTGATTCAATTTTTTTCTTATTTCGATTCCAGTTTTCTGTACACCGTTTACAATTTCAGTATTTCGGGAGACGCACATATAGGCGTCTGCGATTACACATTCACCGCATTTTAAATTCAATATTTTAACGGCTGTCTACGAAAACAAATTTTGTCAAAGCTCGTAACTCGCGATCACGAGTTATATGCGTGAGCGTATCATCACGCAGAAGAGCCTTGAACATTGATCGACAGGGTCAATATTTGCACCATTAGTTCCTAGTTCTACGTTCGTGTGTTCGCGCGCAAATGTGTGTGTGTGTGTGTGTGTGTGTGTGTGCGCGCGCGTGTGTTCATACACGTCTACATATAAACGTTTTTTTATAAAACAGCGATCATGATTGCTTGAGCAAGCTAAAGCAGAGAGAGACGCAGTTGAATACTTTCAGAAAGGAAGTAATTTCACGAAAATAACGAAAAAAAAGTCATCCTCACTGCGTTTTTATCGTGGAAACAGAAGTAGCTAAATATATATATATATATATATATATTATAATCCCCTGAAAAAAACTCAGGAGAACTATCCGAAAAAAATGCGGTGCGCTTCTGGGCCGGGATTCGAACCCGGGACCTTTCGATTGCCGGTCGACTGCTCTGACCAACTGAGCTACGCCAGCCCGCTTACCTCACCTTTCTCGGATAGTCTCTATATCGTAACGCAACGTTACAATATATATATATATATATATATATATATGTGTGTGTGTGTGTGTGTGTGTGTGTGTGTGTGTGTGTGTGTGTGTGTGTGTGTGTGTGTGTGTGTGTGTGTGTGTGTGTGTGTGTGTGTGCGTGTGTGTGTGTGTGTGTGTGTGTGTGTGTGTGTGTGTGTGTGTGCGCGTGTGTGCGTGTGTGCGTGCGTGCGTGTGCGTGCGTGCGTGTGTGTGTGTGTGTGTGTGTGTGTGTGTGTGTGTGTGTGTGTCGGTGTGTGTGTGTGTGTGTGTGTGTGTGTGTGTGTGTGTGTGTGTGTGTGTGGGTGTATAAAATTACAAAAGTCGAATACAATTGGATAACTGTGCGGCGATAAAAGTTATAAAAATCAGAATGAATGCGCTCATATATGCACCGGGTGGCCCGAAAAACAACGTCAAAACGAAAATCTAGATGTGTCGTATAAATACCTATCCGAATCACTCCCAGATGTGCTACGATCTTTCTAGTTTTCGAGAAAAAAGCATTTTAATTTTTTGTGAGCTTTCCTGGAGCGGGGTTTTAGGTTTTTCTCTATTGTGTATGTACTTTCCTCGGCGAAGTTTTTTAAAGCAATTGGGAGTCATTTAGACTAGTATAAGTATTTTTTGTTATCATCTGAACTTTAGAGACCAACCCTATTTTTTACATTTTTGATAAAAATTTAGAGCGTTAGTGTTCAGTTGGTCATTTATTTATTGTTTACCAGTGCACTATATAACAATAACAGAAGTAAAAAATATAGAATGATGTATTCTCAAAAACTAAAAAGAGATCGGACAACATACACCGATGGGGGGGGGGGGTGGATGGCATCGAGTAATTTAGATTTTCCTTCTGGTCGTCACTTTTCGGACCACTGTGTATAAGAATTACACACACACAAAAACATATACCGCGTGACCCATTTTTATTTCACACCTGCTTTATCTCGAAAAATACTGCTCCTATCAAGTATTGAGTGTAGTAAAATTTTGAGAGTTTAAAGGGGGAATTAAAAAAAAATTGGTGTAAAATTCAACAAGGTGAGGTTGAGGTGGCCGACATTTTTTAAAATGGAATAATGACTTTGTTGCCAAAAAATTGCCAGGCCAAAACTGACAACTCTTGTAAGAATTTTTTTCATCGGGTCCATAATTTTTAGGTTAAACATCATTTTTGACCACTGTAGCGCTATTCAGGATGTACCGCGAGGAGATACAGGCTTTAACATCCCTAGTGTAAGTGTGCGTGTGTGTGTGTGAGGGTGTGAGTTTGTTTGGTTTACCAAACAAACCCAAACAAGCTCACACCTACACACACAAGTGTTATCATATAAACCGAAACAAACTCACACCCACGCACACCCCTTATCAAACAAACCCAAACAAACTCACACCCACACACACCCATTATCAAACAAACCCAAACAAACTTACACCCACACGCACACACATTATGAAACAAACCCAAACAAACTTACACCCGCACACACACATTATGAAACAAACCCAAACAAACTCACGGCCCCACACACAAATGTTAGGAAACAAACCCACACACGTTATCAAACAAACCCAAACAAACTCACACCCACACACGCACTAATACACACACGCACACACACACACACACACAAACACACAGACACGCACAAACACACACATACACACGCGCGCGCGCGTGCGCGCGCTATCAAACAAACCCAAACAAACTCGCACCCTCACCCATCACACACACCCGCACACTCGCAATTGGCATCGCAAACCTTCTCCTTACATCCTGGATAGTGCTAGTGGTAAAAAATGGTATTCTAAGCTAATATGTATGGACTTTATAAAAAAAAATCCAACAAAAGTTGTTAGTTTTGGCCTGACATCTTTTTTGGTGAATAGTCATGTTTCGATCTGAAAAAAAAAACATGTCGTCCATCTTAACGTCACCATTTAAAATTTTGGAGCGATCTTTCTTTCAAACTTCCCCCTTTGTACCCTAGAAGTTTCTCTATACTAAATACTTGATCGGAGCTATATTTACCGGCTAAATCCGGTCTAAGATTAAAATGGGACACCCTGTGAATAGATGTAAGTATACAGATCAAAGAATAACTCACCTCGCTTCTGCATGAAGCTGAACAGATCATCAAGAAATTCCTTTCGTTTAGGATCGTCGTTGATCTCGTACAGCTGCAACAGGTAAACGAACAAAAAACCAACATATAGACAGATGATAAATAAACAAAGAAATGATTAATCCACGGCCTCATTAAGAGAAAACGATAATTACGTAGGGATCGACGTATTTTTTGTTGTTGCTGCTTGCTCCCTATCTCATTTTATTTCGTTTCTTCTCTTTCTCTTCTCGCGCGCGGCTCTCTTTTTTCTTCCCACGTGCTTTGGCCATGGCGATACAGTTCGGTAGGATGGATCGAGGGATAACGAGGGTCACTTCTCGCCGCGTATACGTAAACGCGTGCGTACGTACGTACCCCCCGATTCGGTGTGCCTGTGTGGGTGTGTAAGTCGCGGAAAGGGGGGAGAGAGAGATCACATTATCGAGGTATCTTCGCCCTCTCGGTACACAAACTTACCTGCGAGAAAGAAACGAAAAAAGTGGCGCGTACAATATCGCGTACGGCTTGTTGTGAAAACAAAAACGGTAAAAAAAAACGTGAGCTAGGTAAAAGTAAAACGTAACGCGCACGAGCTCTCGAGACTTGGGAGAGCTGAGGTAATAAAAACAGGAGTGAAACGAGCGTGCGCTCGTAGCGACAGACAGATTAGTTAGGACCGATTATAAATGATTCCGTTTAACCCGTCGTACCTCTCTCTCTCTCTCTCTCACTCTCCCACTCTCTCTCTCCCACTCTCTCTCTCTCTCTCTCTGTTTGTGCTTGCGCTGGACCGAGCTCAAGAGACGTATCCCAACTTGCAAGAGCGAGAGAGGAAGGGATATATATGCAGAGCCCGCGAGAGTAAGTATTCCCGCGAGAGAGAGAGAGAGAGAGAGAGAGAGAGAGAGAGAGAGAGAGAGAGAGAGAGAGCCCTTCAGGCGCTGATGCCGCGCGGCCAGGCGTGTATTATCATATTTGTTATGTACGATGTGCTATATCTAATCTGAAACCCTCTAATTGCTTTTATAATACGATCGTTTCTTCTCCCCCTCGCTCTTTGGCCCTTCCTCTGTGGTCCTTGCACACACCTATCCATATATATATATGTTTACTACGTAATGCGTTCTATCGCGCAGCTTCCCGGGGGCTACGGCGAAGCTCTTCGCCTCGCCCCGGATAAAGCCTCGTCCCGCGACGAACAAAAGAACCGTCTCGATCAATAATCCTGTCGATCGATGAAAACCAAGTGGAACGCGGCATATTTGTCGTCGATGCGTTTTGTTTCGTTTCTTTTTTCGCCGGTGCGATTGGGATCGGCGCTTGGTAACATCAATCGGGGGAGCGCTTGGTGACATCAATGCGGGAAGAGAGCCGAAGATTACCATCGAGCATTCAAGACATTTGATTCCATCTACAACCATCAGGATGAGTCTTGAAGTAGCATCCATCCTGTTTGGGTTTTCTCTTTGTATTAAGGCGGGCAACCACTTTAGATGCTTCGAGGAATTCTTTTTTTTTATTTCATAAATCGTTAGCGAAATTTATTAAGTATATAACCCTGAAAATTTCAAAATGATATTCAGATTCCTTCTGACGGCATGTATATGAATGATTAAGACTCTCCGCTCGACTCCCAACCACTGTGACGGGTCAAAACATTTGATTTTATTTAGCTTTTTCTCAGAGTGTACATGTTCGAGAATTTGTGAAAGAAATTTCAAGTTGAAATATTGAAAAGTGACCATGTGACGGACGATTTAGTAACAGGTGGCGCAACGATTTACAAATACTAAAACTTGCAAACGCGTTTTTCTTGAAACGACATTTTTCAATTTGCGGGAATCATAACTCAAAAACTAATTGATGGATCATCTTCAAATTTGGAACACGTTTACATAATATAGTTTATTAAAACACGAACCCAATGTTTGAAAGATTAGATTGTTTAAAACATATTTATGATAGCAAAATGCCGGGAAAAAATGCTAAAAATCGATCATTTTTTTTTCAAACACGTTCCAACATTCAATTCTCGATGTTTTTTCTTCAAAATTTAGGTTCATGTTCTTAAAAAACATTGCAAGAATGTATAAAAATTTGTTGGACTATTTCAGATGCGAATTGCGAGCTGCACAATTCCCCCAAATCGACAACGACGATGAGAACACCCCAAGGGACACAGCCGACACCTTAATTAATGCATGAAATAACTTGAAAAGATTACCAGAGATGTATGAAAAAATGAATAAATTATTGTCAGGGTTGCGGAAATTTTCGTTTTTTTTTCACAATAAAAAAAATCACCTAATTTTCTTTCTTATAAAGTGGTTGCCCGTCTTAAGTAAATATTTTCCTTTACATGTTGACTCGAGGCTTTTTCTGAATTATTAATTCTCCGAGAGGCACGTATATCCCTCCCCCGCCCCGCCGTCCTCCTCGCCGTAATTTCACCGCCCTTTTTTTCCCTCAGCATTTTGCCGCATCTCGAAGGTTCGTCAGCCCGTCCGGGCTTGACCGGTAGATCAATCAATATGCGCTCGGCTAAACCCCGAGAACTTGGTCCATACGGTACACGTACGGGCCAAGACAACCCTCTCGAGGACTCTCCCTCTCGCTCTCTAACGAGCTCATCTCGCGGCTGGCCCCGCGCGCGAGAACCGCAACGTACAAAGAACTCCACCCAGCGAGAGAGTGACTGATAGAGAGACGGAGAGAGAGAGATAGGGAGAGGGAGAGAAAGGCAGGGAGATGGAGAAAAGAAGAAGGAAAATGAGAGAGATAGGGAAAAAACGAACGAGAAAATTGTTACAAAATGACCACTTGATAAATGCTACACGATGCTGTACGGTCTTGTCTGTGTGAGTCTTTCGTACGCTAGATGAATTTCTCCTTCGCGGGGGCGTTGCTCATATATATAAATTTATATACAGGGTGGCACGAACAGTGACGTTGAAAAGAAAAATCTAGATGTCTGGTATCGATACCTATTCGAATCGGCCCCCCATATTTGACCTGCGATCTATTCTAGTTCTCGAAATGAATTTTTTTCCGAGTTTTTGTTTTTTTTCTTTTGGGTATGTCATTTCCTTGTACAAGGAACATCACTTAAGGCAGTTGTCTGGTCTAGAAATTTGACAAAATCGATTTCTTTCCTTCATTTTATTATTCCTTAGACCTTTCGTAATACGCTCGTGAAAACCGTTTATTGATATTTCAAAAATTAGCAGAGTAATAGAAATTATAAGCAAGCCGCGCGCAAACCTCATCTAACGGTATCAAAACTTTGAACGCGTTTATCTCAGAACTATGTTTTTCAAATCGGCGCCCACGATATCTCGATAACTAATTGACCGACGAGCTCAAATTTTGCACATACCTTCGGTAGCCTCTTTCTGAGGACTGGTGGCAGAATTGAGTCGAACAATAATTTTGCCCACATTTTATAACTCGTCGAATACCCGAAAATGTATGAAATATCGTTAATCAAAGTTTGACAGGCCGCCATTTTGTAACAAATTTTTTTTTAAGTACTAATTCTGCAACCAGTGCTTAGAATATTCATACAGATTGACCATATATATATATATATATATATATATATATATATATATCAGATGCATACAACCTCACCCAGAGTGGGTGCCGATTGAGGCGGTTTTCGACGGACCACGTTATAAAAAATAAAAAACTACATGAAAATATTTAAAGTAATTTTTTTAATGTAGATACATTCCCAAAGGAACAATAACTACATATGTAAAATTTCATCAAGACAACTGCAACGGTTTAAAAGTTATTCCAACCCAAAAATGACGTAAAAAATCTCGCTCTAGACCAGACTACTCCCTTAAGTGTCCACCTTTGATTTCGTTGAAACTTATATATGTAATAAAGCATTGAAAACTATTGAACAGGTATTTTTTTATCGGCGGATAAACAGTTTTGAAGGGAGAATCCACCGCTCGAAGGCGCGTCACCCCTTAATTTAATTTTCTTCCGATACTTCTATAGCGGATTTTTCATCGCTTCACATTAGGAGAATTTTGGTTTTTGTTTTATTCAGATCGCTGGACTGCTTGTGGGTGAAACTGCAAAATCACGCCTCGGCTTGCCTTTATTTGAGGGGTGGTTTCCTCCCTTAAAACCGTTTCCCCGCCGATAATAAAAATACGTGTCCAATAGTTTTCAATGCTTTATCACATATATGAGTTTCAACAAAATCGACGGCCGACACTTAAGGCGGGAGCGTGAAATAGAATATCCAAAAAAATGGGGTTGAAGTCTGCATCGCTGGAATGCAACGATGATTCTTTTCGATTTCTCATTTACATTATTATCCGAAATCACATTTTGCAAATTTACGTCGTAGCACTAAATAAGGCTCTTAAAACAACGTTAGCGTGATTATCGTAGATCACACCTGTCGAATTTGGAAAAATGATCATTTTCGTTGCATTCCAACGATGCAAACTTCAGCGTCATCCAAAGAAAACGTTTCTTCGGGAATTTTTTTAGAAGAGAAAAAATAAGTGAGCCCAGTAAACATTGGGTAGTATGTCATAATATCACACGACAAAATATCACCGACAAAATATCGCCACGACAAAACATCACGACCATAAAATATCACAATTCGATTATTCTCCCCACGCGAGAGTGGGTTTGTTTGTTTGTTTCGGTTTGTTTTGTCGTGGTGATATTTTGTCCGTGATCAGGTGACATGGAACCAAACATTGAGGTACCTTTTCATGTATATTTGAAATGTATAAACAATTTTTTTCAACATGAAACAATAAATGACTGCAGATTTATCAGCCTATTCCATGTGCGTCTTGCCAGTGCAGTCTCCAATCGGCGGGGAAGATGCAGCTCGTAATTTTTGACTGAACTGAATACAGCAAGAAAAATTTCAATTGTCATATATTTTTCTTCTGGGTGAATTAAGAAGCTGAAAAAATCGTGAAATTATAACTTTTCTTAGGTTTGAAAAAAAATTTGTTAAAAAAACACTTTAACGTGCTATAAAAATGATTAAAAAAAGACTTTTTCAACGACTTTTTAAATTCACTTAGAAGAGATTTTCATACTGAAGAAAATAAACTTTGGTTTGATTCAATAGGTCGTTTAGTTTTTTTGCTATCACGCCCGCCAATTTGGAAAAATCGCCAAAATAAAAACGCGCTTCAATGTTTTCAATAGGAGGAAATATCAATATCAAATATCAATGACTTCCCTGCTTTTGGCCTTGTATCTTCGAAAATATTTACAATTAACCTCTGTAACTTTGTAAATATATTCTTGGATAGTTTATCTATCGATTTAAGCAATGAAAAAAACGCTTTTTCGGACCTTCTAATTCAGGGTCCCGCCTTAAGTGATGTTCCTTGGTGGAAGTTTTCAAAAGCGATTGAGACTCATTTATACTGGTATCAATATTTTTTTAATCTTCTGTAGCTTACAAGGAACATCCCTCAGGTGACACCCTTCGATTTTGTTGAAATTTGGATATGTTATAAAGCACCGAAAAATAAGAGATACGTATTTTTTTTATCGGCGGAAAAACGGTTTTAAGGGGTGAAACGAACCCTCGAAAATAGGGGTGTTTTTCGTTTTTCGTCGATAACGTTATCGTTCTCATCTCCAATGTATAGTGCACAAAAAAATAAATATTGTTGCAATTTGAAAATTTTCATTGTCTCGTACCGTTAAAACGTTATCGACGAAAAACGAAAAACATCCCCATTTTTGAGGGTGCGTTTCAGCCCTTAAAACTGTTTTTCCGGCGATAAAAAAAATACGTATCGCTTACTTTTCGGTGCTTTATAACATATCCAAATTTCAACAAAATCAGAGGGTGTCACCTGAGGGATGTTCCTTGTTAGTGACTGTCCCTCTCGATGCTATTTTTTCAACTTCGATAAAAATCGAATGCATTTACGTGAGTGTTCAGTTGGTCATTGCGCAGTGCACTTCACAATGACAAAATAAGTTTTTTAAATCGCGAGGAAAGTACATACACCAAAGAGAAGAAAAAAATTAAAACATTTCTTCTCGAAAAATTAAAAACATCGTAGACCATACATGGGGGCGATTCGCTTAGGTATTGGTACGTGGCATCTAGATTTTACTTTTCGATATCACTTTTCGGGCCACCCTGTATATATATATATGTATATAGAAAAAAACTGATCGCCCATGATACTGTTAAATGAATGAGCGGTACAGCTCATTCACGTCGTATCGCGATCTCGTTCCCATTCATGTACCGAAAAATGAAAAATGAATTTTATAAAAAGAAACTCGATTTACATGGAGCACGAACTTGCTCATGTAAAATAAGTCAATTAATGATTATCAATCGAGTTATCGTAAATTCGATGTCTTTTTGGACGATTCGACCAAATTTCGTTGCAATTATCATGTCTCTCGAGAGAATAAGTAAATTTTTCCCAATTTGCGCCGGGGTGTATTTAAAATGTTCGGAAAAGAAAAAAACCAATGAATTTTGAAAAATATTCAGAACTAATTGGTCGAATTCAGAGATTTAATGATACATTAATAATATAATTAATTAATAGACTTTACATATAATTACGAATAGAACTTAGGAACCAATACAGCGGTATTTTGAATTGATTAATTAGGACAATTAATTCAAGAAAATTTAGTCAGAAAGTCGATGGAATATTGACTCAAATATTGTCCGAAATCGTTTTCATGGACGTCGAACAGTAATCATTTCCAAGTAAAAATGGATCAAGCATTAATGACAACGCGGCATCAATTCGCAATACTTTCGAAAAAATCGTCAGTATTGTTTAAGTCAAAACCCTCGACACTTGTTTTTCCCACTGGCTTCAAAACTAACGATTTTTTCTCTCCAGGAAAAGGAGAAGATTCACTGATTCATCTTATTGTTATCTAGAGTCAACGCTTTCTCGAATTTAATTGAATTTAAAAAATCCCACAGAGAAATCAATTTCCTCCATAGGCTAATTTTATTCGCGGAAACTTATTCGGGAAAAAATTGCCTTCACCAAAAAGGTTGTTTCCGCAGAGTTTATTCTCAACATTTTCCTTGAAATGCTTCGAAAGGAAACCGCCTCGAAAATTCATTTTCGAGACAGATTGTTTCAGAACACTTTCAAAAAAAATTTTTAAAAAATCCAAAGATTTCAAAATGGAATTACCAAAAAGAAAATCCAAAGGAATTTCAACGAGGAAATTTCCAACAGGTAAATAGGCAACGTGTCCCCACGTATCAATAAAAATCAATAAATGCAAACAAACTCGATCAAAATCCCAATTTAATTGTCAATAAAAATTCGATCATTTTATGAAATTGACACCACATCGCCTCTTCTCCTAATATTAATACCAATCCTTTCATAAATGTGCATCAACACGCGCCGTTTTTTTTCACTCAAAAGCCTACTGCAATAAAACTGATCCTAGGCCATTCCGAATTGAAAAGCTTTCGTTATGCGCGACAGTGAGTGCCTGTGAAGCGTAGTGTGCTCACTGATTGTTATTAGATATGCGTTGGCATATTATTTCTCTATTATATATGCACGTGCGCCGATACACATATACGTATATATAGATATGGGCATGTACGTATATTACGCACCGCAACATAGACGGTGACCCGGAACGATCCTCACATACGTTTACAAGCGTGAATATTTCTGCGTGAAAATAAAATGAGGCCAGCCTATGAGCATGCTTTCTTCTATGCTTATCCAGTCGTACACCCAAGCCAGCCTGGGGTTAATTGAGAAACGTATTTCGAGAGAAAAAGAAATATATTGACCAGCGATAAGCTAAAAAAATAGTGACTAATTTCATCAGCTTCGTTGCCACCAACTTGTCGCCTGCAAAACTTCAATAAAATGTACCCCATATCGCAATTTTTCCCACCTTCTCCAAGCCGTTCGCTGGAGCATCAGAATCGATAAAAAAAATTGGAGACTGGGAGGATTACTGGTCGTCTCGGGACCACAACTTTCATCGTAACCGTGGATAACTATTTTTTTCTCGCAATCACGACGAGGTTTTCAATAATTTTCAAAAATATCGGTACGGTCACTTCCGGTTTCTCGGATGTTTTGAAAGAATAATTAGAAAATGTGTTGCAAGATATTACCACCTGACAAGTGACATGAGTAGTTCGTGAAAAAGAACCTCAACTGCATCAGGGAGGGTGCACGATTCCGATGAAGTGTGGATCGTTGGAATGCAATGAAATATACTTTTCTTTTTCTCATTGATTTTTGCTACTATCCAATTCTTTTTTGTAAATTTAGCTGGCAACGCTATAATGATTCTGAAAAACATATGCACTTATTCAGTAGCCCAAGTCTGCCGAAAAAAAATCGTGCCAACAAATGAATTTTCATCGCATTTGAGTCCATTGAGTACAGTTGAGTCAAATGACGGTTTGTGAACTTTTTTTCTTCAATTAACCTCAAAAACTACATACAAAGTATGGATACATTCTACAGATGCTAATTTTTCATAAAATTTATAGTTAGAGGGTAAAATTATGAATCTTTATATTTCTATTACGTAAATAGAAAAACTTCTGTGTTACTACCAACTTGAAGAAGTATAACATTATTGATGATTATTAAGAAAAAAAAAACTGCGTCAGCGAATTGTTTTATACCACTCAGAATAAAATTTCGTGTAATTTGTAATTACTCCTATTTATATTTATGTCACGAGATTATTTATTTTTAGCATTAATTAATATGGAGTGTTGCCAAAGTACAGCACGATCGCGGACTTTGAGGTTGGTAGCAATGCTCTTCATTCCAGCCAAGATTCGTAATCTTTCATCAAACCTTGATGGTTCAAATATGGAAGGTTTACGATAGGCAAGATGGGTGTTTTCGCCTAAATGTTTACAAGGGTTTAGTGTGCGTTAATCCGTTGTTAGAAATGGTTTATCTTGGTTCTAAATAGCCAAAAAATGCATCACTTGTAGCGTGAACGTCTTGCCCATCTAACTGCACGTAAAGTTACATACATTAAGGGGTCTTCTCACTTTACACGCTAAAAAAGATCTTTATGCATTTTTTTGATAGGTTTATATTATAGGTATTGGTATAAAAGTGGTTACACTTAATAAATACACTTTCGAAATACATTTTAAAAAAATTATTTCTTTAGGTCACTATTTATAGACGAAAATGGTAGTTAAAAAAAGGCCTAAAAAATTGTAGGTCTGCGCTATTGATGAAATCTCGGAGATGGATCATCCCAACCAAAAAAATCAAACGGTTTTAGATTCAGTATGTTAATGGCTGTAGCGCATATCATACGATTGTTTATATATGCAAAAATAACTAAACGACGGACATGTTTCGAAAAAAAAACGTGTTTTTTCACCGTTTTTGGCAAAAAAAATAGTAGATATTAAAATTTTTTAAAATCCTTGATATGCGCTATAGCTATAGTTGTCAAGAATATGTGTTTGACATTTCATAAGGATAGGTCCAGTAGTTTCGAAGATTTTATCAACAAGCCGTCGAAAAAGGTTGATTCGAGAAGAAGGCGTTTAAAGTTTGTTTGGGTTATACATAATGCATTTTTTTAAAATTATGTTTAAGTTTCATGTTTATATTCGAGTTTTAGTTCTCTGTTTATATTTTTTTTATGTTTAATATATTTAAAGTTTGTTTGGGTTGTACAAATTACATAGCAAAAATTTATTTATTTATTTCAAAACTGTATTTATTAAGTCTAACAACTTATATATCGATATCTATAATATGAACCTATCAAAAAAATTCATGAAAATAGTATTTTAGCGTCTAAAGTAAGAAGACCCCTTAAACAATTTTTTATCTCTGATGTGCTGTAGTGAAAAAAATTCAAAAATTTCGTCGAGACTCAGTATATTCTACACAATAACATGTATATTTTTTTAAACCTTGTATTGTGGCTAACGCTCCAACCTCCTTAACACATTTTCTGACAATCCTATTCATTAAAGACCCGGCGAATCAGTATTTTTCGACAAAATTAACAAAACACTTAAAAACAGTTACCACTTTGCAAAATTGACCTATAGGTCTGATTATTAACGAGATTTTATTTCAAACGTGCTAACACTTTTTTGCTTCGTCAAAACAACGAATTACCGAGTTATATATATTTATATATATTGTATTGCTGTTATATACGCTCTACCTTTCGGGGGTGCGACTCGCTAGTTTTTACGAGCGACAATTATCGAAGCGCGGGTTGCCTTTTTTCCTGCCTTGTGCCCATACCGCCTCACACAGAATAACGCGCGAGAACTCTCCGCGAGCAAGTGGAATAAAAAACGAGAGAGAAAGAGGGGGGGGGGCGACGGGAGATACGCGAGAGAGGGCGTAAAAAAACAATGCATAAAAAAACCAAGAGATCGAGATAACTGGCGGGCGCAAGCGAGTTCGCGAAATCCTTCTTCCGGGCGATCGAGAGTACTGATACACCTGCTCTTGCTGCCGTTATCCTCACATCCTATAGACATACTTCAAAGTGCACCTAGAGTCGCACGCGAATGATTTTAGTATGTATACAGTCTTGTGCGGCGCATTGGATCTGACTTCATTGTGAATGGCCGAAGCGCGAGCGCGAGATCGATTTTGTCTGCGCCGCTTGAAGCGATAAAACTCGGTGGAAAAAACGCATAAGAATTGCGTGCACTAGGAACACCGCGCCACCGTTGTTTCCGTGTGTATCGATTCGATCGAAACATCACGAAATCATTAGCCAATTTTCGCGAGTATGTAGAAACTCAAAAAAAAACGTTTCAAGAATGGGAGATATGCGTAAAACTTTGACTTTGACTACTTTGACATTCAGGGTAACTTTGACAGTTTTCGGGGCTACTTTGACAGAGCGCCAAAATACGTTTTAAATGTGTGCGCAGCGAGCCCGCTCGAATTCCTGAACAACAATTTGTTGTTCAAGTTTATCATAATGTTGCTGAAGTTGATTGTAATGTTGCTCAAGTTGACTTTGATCTCAATGACAATTTTCAGTCTCATTAAGTGCCTATAATAGCACCCCAGGTACTTGATATTTTTATGTAAAATGTTTCCTTAAGGGAGGGCACCACTGTACCTGCCCATTTTCCACCTTTTTCTTTGGGTTTTTTTAAAGGCATAAAATACATGGTCGAAAGAGCTTTTAGGTTTTATGAGATATATATTGTATGTAAAAAAAAAATTGTCAAAGTATACAAAATGGCGGCGAGTCACTATAGCACTACTGTTTTTCCGTCAACCCTTTCCGCGGCACGCAGTAGAACTGTCGTAAATTTATTCCCGGAACTAAGAGTGAAATATTTTCGTTAATTATATTATTTAGAGCATTCAAATACGGGGGGGGGGGGGGTTTAAAAATAGTTAAAAGATAAATAGAAACAAGTTTGAAAAAAGTACTTTTTTTTCGATCATAATTTTCATCTCAAAAGTGATATATTTTTTACAATCTTCGATTCGAATTTCACAATTTTAAATCGATTAGACGAAAATTGTTCGAGTTCTGCTACCTTAATAACGATGACAATTTGGTTATAATACATCGTTTTTTTTTTCATTTAATTCATTTAATAATAACATGTATAAAATACGTGTTAATTCATAAAATTAACATGTATAATGCGTAAAATATTACTTTTTTTTCAAAATGATGTCAATGAGGGGCAGAAGTAGCTGTAATTTTGATGTCCGAACATATTTTCCAGGTGTAAAGGATCAGCCGGAAGTGACATAATGTATAGGGCAGGCCATAAATTGCCAGGAATAGTGTTTTTTTTTTAATGATTGCGGCACCAAATTTGTTCGGATGTCAGTTGAGACGGAAACTCTTGTGAGTGCGCCACCACACGACCGCCGCCATTTTTGAGCCGCTGAATTGGTCGCAGCGGCGTCATACGGTTTGGTAAGAATTTATGAGAGAGCGGAGAGAAAAGAAGTAGAATTTGAGTGAGTTGCAATTAATTAGAGTGCAGTTATGGAGTAGACGATTGTGACGTCTGCCAAAAAGTTTCTTTCGTCTAGGGTTATAGATTTTTTGAAATCTATTAACCCAATTCACTTCAAATTGGAACAGAGCATAAATTGTAACATTTTCGAACCTATTACCGGATACTTTTGTGAAATTTTCAAAATTACGAAAATCGTAAGATGCATAAGAAATCGGTTTCCCACTGAAAAACAACTTTGGTAATTTTGTTATTACTGGATTAATGGATAAACATATCAAAAGTCGTCCGGTCATGCGATATAAATTGTTATAAACTATGCTCTGTCCGAATTTGAAGTGAATAGGACGAATAGATTTTGAGATACGACTTACACCGTTGCGGTATTGAAGTTTGCATCGTTGGAACGCAACGGAAATTCCTCTTTAGTTTTCCATTTTTCTATTTTTATTATAATGTAAAATCGTTTTTCGCAGTTTGTGGTTTAAAAAAATTTAGTAACGATTCTCAAAAATGATTCGGTGAGTTTCGTTGTCTAAATGTCCTAAAAAATTAAGGGAATACGAAGAAAAATTCATTTTCGTTGCCATCCAACGATGCAAACTTGAATACCATACACCGTTTGCGAAGAGACTCTTCACAAATGTCGTCATAGTTTGGTGAATTTTTGGAATTTTACAAAACCTATGCTGCTAACGCAGTAAATAAAAAATCATATTTCCGAAATTTCGAGGGGTAATTCTTCAGATAAGTGACTTTTCCGAAAAATGAGCCTAAAATTTGTTTTCTTGCTATTTTCTCATTTATTGGGGGGGGGGATTGAAATTCCGAATTTTCAATGATCAGAACGATCAAAACTCCGAAAGAATTTTACACGAAAGACAAAAACTCCGAAAATCTGAACACCGTCAAAATAATTCGGCTATGAAAGTTTTAAAAGTTTCTAAAGTTTCGATAAATCGACGAATTAGTTCAAGATTTTTTTTTTTATTAAAAAGAGATTCCGCGTCAATTTTAAAATTTGTCTAAACAATGTTACACGTTCTACATCATTTACAGTCAACTATGTAGACTTTCGCTGGCACGATCTTAACATGGGGCCGGGTTGAAATTCCAAACTTTGAATGCGCCGATGGTTTAAAATTCCTAATTTTAATGTTCCGAAATTACAAGGTTCGTCAAGATCATGCTTGCGAAAGGCTACACACTGTAATACATAACGTATAACATTATCTAGACATAACATGATGCATAACGTGATGCATAACGTATAACATTATCTAGACAAATTACAAAATTGACGTAAAATCACTTCTTAATAAAAAAAAAAGAAATAATTCGTCGATTTATTAAAAAATTTGAAACTTTTAAAACTTCCATAGCATTTTGACGGTGTTCAGATTTTCAGAGTTTTGGTCGATCGGGTAAATTCTTTCGGAATTTTGAGCGTTCTAATCATTCGATGTTCGGAATTTCAACGCGGCCCCGTTCAGATTTTCGGAGTTTTGGTCTTTCGGGTGAAATTCTTCCGGAGTTTTGATCTTTCGGGGTAGTATTCTTTCGGAGTTTTGAGCGTTCTGATCATTCTAAGTTCGGAATTTAATCCCGGCCCCTTATTGGGTTATAAATGATGATTTTCAGTCGGTGGAAGCTGAAATACACCTCCCTCATAAAAAGTTATGGGGTTTTGACGTTTGCGGAAACACGTGATAAAATAGGGCATTTTTCAACATTTCGACGCCTATATTGAGCTTCTGTGGGTTTTTGAAAAACTCGGAATTATTTTTAACGATTTTTTGCTCGTAAAAAATGTCAGCTTCCTCCGACGGCATATCATCATTTATAACCCTATAAATGAGAAAATAGCGACACATTTTTTTCGGAAAAGTCACTTACCTAAAGACTTACCTTTCGAGGTTATGCGAACCACTTAAGGGATCATCACAGTACAAAATTTTCAAAAGATCGATTTTATTTGCATCATCCGATAGTATACACGGTTATAAACGTTCTGACCAATTTTTAGATCGAAATTCGAATTATTTCGATCGTTACAGCCTTTTTTATAAAAAGTGATTGGAGCGTGAGATCCCGCACTCTGAACTTTAAACGCGTTTTTCTCGGAATGGTGTTTTTCAAAACGGCGGCCAGTCTCAAAGGAAGAGTTTTCAAGCTATCCGTTTGAAATTTTAAGAGAACATTCATCACGTCATTCCTTACGTTGCTATGGAAGCTTTTTTTAATCTTCCAATTTTTTAAACGAAAAACTGTTGAAAAACGGCTACATTTGATACTTTTTTATTCAAAACGCCGCCATTTTTTTAAATTTCATTATTCCTTCATAGGAACCATAGGCTTTCCTACAGATTAATAATCATTTTTAAAAATTTGTTTCAGATAAAATTTGCGGCCGCAATCCTGGCCATCATGGGAAACTATTTTTTTCACGCAATTCTCCGCAAATAAAACCAATGTCAAACAATAAACAAAGAAATTTTGAAAGAATCGTTTTTCATTCTTCATCGGTGTTTCAATTTGTAGAAAAAAAAATTAGACCGATTAGCTTATCCCATCGACCTAAAAAAAAATCGCGAAAATCGGCTATTTTTCGGGCGGCCACACGGTGATGATCCCTCAATTCAGGCCTATCGAACCCTTCGGTTCGGGGATCTTCGAGCCCTAGACGAAAAAAATGCCTCTCGTTTATTTTCAATTTATTTGGAGTACACTCCTCGTACACATACGAGTGCACGAAGTGACCGTGGAGTGGCTCGATCGAAATTTTCATTTAACGACTCCGCTACCTCCATGCTCGCGTAGATAAGCGATGCACATTTATCGCGTCGTAATAGGCACTCTATAGATATAATATAAAAGCGCATAACGATAACGGGTATACTGGCAGAATGCCATCGTACACTCACACACACCACCGTCTATCCTTCCGTTTCCGACACTCGCTCGCAGTTTTTTCTTTTTAACTTCATACTAATTCAC
>CALYCA010000394.1:0-10000 GCA_944452715.1 Ophion slaviceki | reverse complement strand
CATAGGAGTCATAGGAAAGGTTTCAATTGGGGAGAATAATACGGTTCGATGAGTATTTTTTTAACTCTCCCGTGCAGAAATCCCCCGCAGTATGGGGATCCAATTGGATTCCCATACTTGTCCCTACTTCCTAATAGGGGACAATGGGTCCCCATATCCCTTCATCCATAGCATTGGATCCCTTGACCAAAACGTCACGCTCGTACATTGGATTCTAATCGGGACATTACATTGGAATTCAATGTGAGAATCCCAAAGGATTCCCACATCATCGAACAGAATCCGATGCGAATCTCGATGGATCCCATTGCATTATGTACGTTGAATTTTCCAAACAAAATATATAGATATAGGAAATGAGTGGATCTCATAAAAAGTATAAATCGTTCAGAAATTTACATCCTAAAAGCGATTTAAATCACATCACTGATAATCCGTCGTCATTTTCGTCTGTCATTCATTGTACTGCACTTTGACATAAGGGGCCATCCAAATATGACGTCATTGATTTTTGCTGATTTTTGACTCCCGCTCCTTCGGAAATAATCCTATACTTCGTATCGTCATAATCCAATTATCGTTACCGTCATCCAACGACCAGACCTGTTTTAAAATTACGTAATTTATGGACGGCCCCTAATGTCCGAGCACATAGACGCTCACGAAATTTGCAGGTTATGTTGAAGTTATGTTTACGTTGCGCCGAGTTTTTTCTTTTCACAGACGTTCGATTCGAACGTGGTAAGAGTTCTCAAGCTTCGTTCATGGAGGAACGGTGCGAAATATAATTAGATGCCAATGAGGATCCCCTATCTGCGGTGTCCCCGACGAATCCCTATAAAGGTGTAGATGCATCTTGGGATCCCCCAACAAATTTGTGCACGGAATCGCGAAAGGACTTGTTTTTGGGGAGATCCAACAAATAACGGTTGGGTATTTCAACTGAAAAATTTCTCAATCGATGTCAATTGGGAATCAGCGCGAAATCCACTTGGATTCCAATGTGGACTTCCTACGCGTGGCGTCCCTATCAAATGCCTACTCCAGTTATGGACATAACTAAATTACATTGTAATTTGATTATTAATATGATTACAAAATAATTCAATTACGAAGTCATATAATTGAATTGTATTTCATTACATTGCAATTAAATTATTCAGTATATATTATGTAATCGGGTATAATGTGTTTAATTACAAAGTAATCTGATAAGAATGTATTCAAATACTTTGACATCTAATTACGTTATTTGTGGCATAATATAGGAGAAAATATCATCTTAACCTCTAAGGTTGGATCAAGTGTGGTGTATACGCAACTGTCAACTTTAGAAACACACAACTTTTGTGCCTGGTAAACGCACCAACGGCGCTCACAACTGTAACGCGCAATTACACGAATTACCACATGTAAGGTCCACTCGCGCTCGTGAATTGCAAGAACTGTAACTCGGACTTTTGTAACACGCACAATTACATTATTCGAATTAATATGTAATCGATTGATTTGTATCAGATTAGCTTTCAATTCGATTACACAGTAATCGATTACCCTTGGTATTTGTGGTAACTGGTTACTTCAGTAATCTATTACAAAGTAATTCAATTATCAATTACTGTCGTAATTGTAGTTGTTGATTGTCAATGTAATTACTGTCTAAGCATCTAAAGCAAGTCTTGTTCATAGTAACCCGGGTTCGTATCATCCTTCAAACGACATACCCAGAAATTCATACCCGGCATCCACCCAAGCAAAATTATCAACACACGCGCGACTGGAGCCGTGGACTATGACTAGAACCAATATAAAATGAATATAGAAACGACGACAATGGGAATCGTAGTATCCCCGGTGGCCACGCGATAAGACCCACGTCTACAATCCACAGCGTATGTGCGGAAAATCAACCGGAAGTTCTCACGCAATCGGACGAATGTCAGCGCTCAATCACTTGCCTCGTAATTCTTCGCAGACTAATACCAGCTTCCTCTTCATGGACGAACGTTTTACTTCCTACTGGCTCTCAACTTTTTTTATATTTCCCTTGCCTCCTCAAAGACGCGCACCTGCACATCGACCACCGTCGAGGAATTTGCGTGATCGATCGCGAGATCCCTCACGTCTGGCTCCATAAGTGCTATCGGATGAGTGCACCCGTGTCAAACAATAGATCGACATGTGACACTCAAGTTTTCCTCTTTCAATAGGTGTTGAAGGGAAACACTCTTTTTCGAGGTTATTGTCGTGATGCATGCACAATTGACTCGGCATCTTTTTCCCATACAAATAGCCTTTTTTGCCCACGTATTTTGCGTAACATAAAACTTTCGCGAGCCGAGGTGAAGAGGTGCGAAAAGGGTCAGGGACGGAGGAAATTAATTACTTTTTGTTTTGCCAATACTTGGCGCGAGGACAGTTCAGACGTTGGAAAGACTCAAGAAATAAACGAGACTGCGCGTTTTCCACAGCAATGAGACGTAAAGAGAAAAAGAGAAAGAGGGGAGGGGGAGAGAGAGAGAGAGAGAGAGAGAGAGAGAGAGAGAGAGAGAGAGAGAAGCTGGTCAGGGATGAGGGAGAGGGGATAGGGAGTGAAAAAGAAGGCCGAATGAAAGAACCGGAATCACTGGCCGAATCGCCTCCGGAGAGTCGTCGCGACCCGCAAGAGCGAGAGAGATTCAATCCTGCGAGATTATTGGGCGGTCGACATAAAACGTATTTAGGTGCGATTTAATATTTCCAGCTACGGGCATAAAATTCCCTACTCCCGCGCTGCGAGGGCGACCCCTTCGTCGCAGCAAAGGTCGCTCTTTTTTCCTCTCCCACATCTCGACAAATAAAAAGAAAGAGATCTTTTTCATATTTCTTTGTTGATCGCCGACATCGCGAACAGTATTGAGGAAGCTTCGGCGGAGGAGTCACGTTAATCGATTGCTAAGTCGTCGACAACCTTTTTCGCAACATTTCCAAGCCTAGTTCAAAACATTGCAAATGCGACTTCACCGAGGAATTTCTGCACAAAAAGGGCACTGACACATCGAATAATTTGCAGAAAAAAAGAGAAACACGGTATTTAGCGCCGGTAGATCGCGATCTTCGGAGAAAAGAAAAGGCTCGACAGGTGAATGGTGTTTTTTTTTATGGACGTCAATGATCCGCATATCCTGTCAACCCAGCCATTCGACGATTCCTAGGTCTTGGATTATGACAAAATCCCGTGCAGGAATTGTCGTAGGTTTGCAATTGCATTCCCATGCTTGTGCCTACTTTCTGATAGGGATCCAATGGGTCATCGCGTTGGATGCCTATACTAAAACGTCGCGCTCATTCATTGGCTTCGAATCGAGATTCCTCGTTGGAATCCTATGTGCTGATCCAATTTGCATCCCAGAGGATTCCCACATTAGCCAACAGAATCCGATACGAGCCTTGATGGATCCCATCGCATTCTGTTGATTGTATTTTCTAAACGAAATGTATAGATATACAAAATTAGTGGATCTTAACAAATTATAAATCTTATCTTGAAAAAGTACAAACGGCTTAAAAAAGTGTATTTTAAAAATCGATTTGAATTACATCACTGAAAATCCGCTGTAATTTTCGTTTGTGACTTATTTTGCTGCACTTTGACATATCCCTTCACTGAGAAAAAAAACCAATTGAATCAAAAAAATATATTGGTTGATCCAAATAAATGTGCTGCTGCGGAGTGCCACCGATATATGATATTGTTACAATACTGTAAGATATTGGTAAATGTGATTGATTTAAATAACATATTATTTTATTTGAAAAAGCTCTTCTGTTCTCTAAATATCTAAATTATCTTTCAAATAAAATTGTATTCTATTGAAATCATTCTATATACAATCCGTAGATGTTTGGATGAAATAATTAAGCGGTTGCTACAACATTTTTTATTTCGTACAAAAATATAATCAATAAAATTAATTATTTCTTTACCACATCGAAACGAATATGCCATGAGACGTAAGTTTTTCAATTTGTTTTAAATTCTAAATAAAAAGTGAGCATGAGAATGATCATCCACGATAATAGTGGAGAGAATATCAGATATCCAATGGAATATCCATGGAGAGAATATCAGATATTCAACTGATAAGAACAGATACTACACTTTGATCTTAGCCACAGGCCAAGAAGCGATACTCTTTAGAGTTTCTCCGGCGTTTAAGTAGATTTCCGGTTCGCGCTACGCTTACGAGAAAAGAGCGCGCGTGCGGCTTCTAGCGCTTACTCCGAGAACTACGGGTTCCCTTACACCTATAATTTCGGTGGCGCTCGGCCATGATTTGGTTGAATTTTTTTAACCAAATGCGCAAGAAACAAATTTTATTTTCGCATAATCTTTTAACCAATCCAGACATTTGCTTAATATTTTTCAATCAAAATAAAATATTAATATTTTAACGAATAACGTACATGGAAATCAATATCGGATATGGTGAAAAAAATTAAATAGCATATTTACTCAATAGAAATTTTATCTGAATCAAACGAGCGAAATTCAATTTTTCTTGTGTACTCGAATCGACAATATTCATGTTATGAGTTGAAACGCTTTTTTGCTCGTTGCAGAAAATGCATTCAAAACTATATAATTTGTTCGCGATAATTTTTTAGATATTTTCAATAATATATTGTTCTCGGCTAACAACATATCTTTTGAGTGAAAAAAAAACTTTCCATTTTATCTTCTTATTAAAGTCAACAGCGTTTTGTTTGGACTAATAAATCCGATTATTTACACCAACAATTTTACAATTGAATCAACGCAATTTCATTGAATAACACCAATGATATTGGATGAATGATTTTTTTCTCAGTGTAGGCACGTACACGCTCGCGAAGCGTGCAGCTTACGTTTCAACATGCCGAGCTTTTTCTCGTGACTTTTCACATATTTCCAATTCGAACATGGCAAGAGTTCTCAAGCATCGTTCATCGAGGAATCGTGTAGAATTCAATTGGATCCCAATGAGGACTCCTTATGTGCAGTGTCCCTAACGAATGCCTATAGAGATGTGGGTTCTCATCCCCACTGGGAAATGAGTCAAAAGCGATACATTCGACTTGAAAATAGTCACTGTAGGGAATGCACAAAACAGACCATATCGACCAAATTCAGAATCATTTTCGTGTGCACTGTTAATTATGAAAGCTTTGCGCGACGTCGCCGCGATCTTCGGTCATCGACGCCACTTTCTATTCGAAATCTTGTGCAAACGATTTTTCAGTGCTCACCTCGACGATCAACGACGTGAGACTGTACACACCGCTCGAGTGTCGAATGGTAACACTTTTTTCCCTTCCTTCTCTCGATCCCAAGATCGAATCGACCAATAAACCGTCCCCCCACCTCGGCCGCGACGCATTTCTCGCTCGTTTGTCGTCGCACATTTTTCTATCCTCTTTTTGCAATATCCCTGGAAACTTTGCCCCTCCGACGCGGTACGAGATCGCACCGCTGCACGAATCCACAAAGTATTTTATTCTCTTGCCGTATTTATCGCAATATCGAGTTCCTTTCAGCGCGCTGAGGAGACAGAATGGGATAGAAATCTCAATCGGATTAGACGTTCGCGCTTCACTCCGCCGGGGATAAAGACCCCGTGGGGACGATTGATTTTGTGTCCGAATAATTGGAATTCGCGAGAAAGCCACACTGTATATATGTACTATGTTTAGCTCCCCCCTCTCTCTCTCTCCCTCTCTCGCTTTCCTTCGATCTCCTTCCACCTTGGCAAAAGAAGAATCTCTTCCTATTACTCCACTATGGCTCGCTGTCGTTCCATTCAGCCAACTTCGTTTTTCCTTCAACCAAGACACAATCAGCTACGAAAAGAAGATCGCAATTATTGACATCACTCGATTGACCGCTCGCAATCGTCTCTTTTTTTCCATTGTCCCATTCGAGCACTGATCGCTTGAAAGCAACGCTATTGCAAAAAAAGGAACAGTGATATATCGAAAGTACAATCGAAAAGTAATGTAACAACAACAATGAAAGTATCAGTTATTATAACTTTCAGTAAAGCTGCAAGCGGGAATGATCTTCACCCGTTACGATTCTTTTGCAACAGCCAGATTGGTAAAAATTGTCGACAAAAAAATGTCGAGTGTCTGCATGAGCGTGAGTTCCAAAAAGCAGGTCGACTGTCAATCTTTTTATCTGATGAGAGTATTGGGTTGGCGAGGTCGAGAATTGTCACACAATTAATACTGAGCCGAGTCTTGTCAAGTTTGAGTTTTTTTTTCGTTGAAAAATATTAATCAACAAGAAAGTTATTATTATTTGGAGAAAATGTCGCTGCATGGCCAATCGATGTGGATGGTTCTGACAACTGCGGTGACATTGAGGATTGAGTGAATTTAATTTCGGTCGGAAAAAAAACGTACGTGGACATTTAAATTTTATAATATCGGTAAGTCAGTGAATAACATGTTTTAAATATTTATTTAATAATTAATAGAGACAATGAATCGCAAGGCCTTGAAGGAGCAAAGACACGCGATTGCGCGAATCAAAATGGAGAGAGGAATAGAGTGAAGGAGAAAGGGGGGCGGGAGAGAGCCGTGGCGCTCGATTATAATAAATCAAAGCATAAATAATGCCGGTATGTATTGCCCCGAAAGGGCCAGTCGGCAATCGAATCTCTCTCGCCTTTCTCGATGCATCAGCATCCGCATATATACGTATTCGTGTTTAATATACACTGGCTCGCATCCCAAACGGTCAACGGGTATTAATGATCGCTGCGTCCTGGCCCGCTGCTGCATTTATGCAGCCTTCGGGTGCATGAGAGAATATCGCGAGATCGAGCCTACATACGAGGTAAATAAATTTCACGAGAACGTCGATATCTCGAATGTGAGAATAGGAAAAAGAGAGAACGAACGAGGGACTAAGAGGGGAGGGTGGTACGTAGACGGAAAAGTGCGAAATCCTTAGAATTTGTTTGAGAACTAATTAATTTGCCATGAATTCTCACCCTTTAGTGCCTGGCGTGGTGTATTCGGCAAATTCATTTTAGTCTTGTTTTAGAAAATCGATGATGTATGTAAAAGTTATCAAGTTGGATCAACTAATCTGTTCTATGCAGACTGACAAAGTTTCCCATGAATTATTAACTTAAGGGGTCTGCGTAAACTTGCAATTCAAAAAATATAATTTTTTATTGCATAGTTCGTTGCCGAGGGTCTCAACTTCAATTCGCAACAAGTATTTTATAAATATTCCAAAAATTGACCGCGTTATGACGACTTTTGTGAGATCGCCCACTACGCTACGGCGAGCCGCCCGGCTGAGATTGCTCCTTTTTTATTTCACGTTTTTCTCGACACTGTTTTATGGGACGGGTTAATTCGTATGTCAAAATCTATCTGTCCGATTAAGTACAAATTCAAACGGAGCTTAGCCTACAATATTTTCTAGCGTATGACTATATGATTATTCGATATGTTATCCTTTGTTAACCCTTCCTTGACACGCTTATATTTGTCCACAGGTTTGACACACTGGGTCAATTTGACCCGGATAGCACTTCATCCACCTGCCCTCAACAACCCTTCGGTCGGTTTTTATCGAAAAAATGCGGGATGCACTTTTAACATTTCTTAATATGTCTGCGTAAATAAAATTCGGAAAATATAAAATTGAATTCTTGTAAAAAATTATTGGAAACTTTCAATATTAGCCAAGTGAGCATTTTATTCCAAATTCGTCCGGGTCAGAACGACCCAGTGTGCCAAGGAAGGGTTAATAACAAATTATTGAAGCTCTTTTCTGGTCGAAAATCGACCGTTTTTTCTACAGCTTGCCATTTCCGTGATTTTCAAAATTTCAACAGAGTATCCAGTCGTACGAAAGTTTCGTTGTCGCATTAAAAGTACATTTTTTATTTTCTATTTCAGATCACCCTCGATGCCAGAACCACCTACACCGATTGGCCACACAGCGAAGGCGGCTCTCTATTCAAATAATAACTTCACTGTTTATGAATATTTTTCAATTTAAAAAAATAAAATTTGCCAAGGCTATGTATTGATTGTGTATAAAATCTCAACCTCGTCACGCCAATACCCTCATCAGAAAAAAACATTGAAAATCGAGTTCATGCAGCCGCCGTTAAGCAATTTTTTAAAAACCATTTTTAGATATCACTTTTTTCACCAATCTGCATCTGGGTCACAGAATTAGAGGGGTAATCCGATTGACTGACCATCATCTTCATTTCTACATATCATTGCGCGGACTGCTCGAGAAATACGTATCTCAGTATATCGATCGCAGTAGATCGACTGCAATAGAAACCAAAATGTTCTCCTTCGATTTCTCCCACGCAAACACAGAGCTCGCATTGTCTCGCTTCAGTCATGGGAACGAACATATTCGTTTGAAACGAGAGGAGAAAAAAAAAGGTAGAAAAAGGAGGAAATGTGAACGCGAGGAAGGCAGCGTATGAAATCGAGTTGCCAGTGCCGAACGTGATCATACACGTAGTATATGTAGTTATAGGTGTGTAATATCTCTCAAAGTATGAGACCCCCGAGATCGAGACACTCTCTGCCAGGGGACCGCTTATTAACGAGGAAGCGAAACAACTCGCACTCGTACGCTAATCGAGCGCACAAACAAAGCGTGCTCGGCAACAGATCCAGCTAAATCCATACGAGAAGAGAAAAGTTCGATTCTCGGCCAATGGTCTCTTTTTTCTCTTCTCTTCCCCATGAACATTGTACAATCGCTTATGATGTGCGTAATCGTGTATATATATATAGATTAAGGTAACATTAGAAATCAAAATTATTGATGTTAAAATAAAAAATAAAAAATGCAATGTAATAAACGCAAGTTACACGTGCGTGTGCGTGTAATATTTTTTTAATTAATCTTTTTTCGATTTAATTTTCAATGTACCGTGATATTAATCTTTATATATATATAAAGGGTGTCTGAAAATTACCCGAAATTTTAATTTATTAATAAAACGTATCATGTATTTGAAAAGTACGAATATTTTAATTTTAATATAAGGTACAAACATGGAGGTTATGTGTGGAACGCAATATCCGGTCTACTGGCTGCAGTTCTTGTGTCAATTGGATCTTGTAAGCATGCATATGCAGATCTTCCGTAAAAATTCGTTGCACAGAGCATCTTGAAATGTTCAATTGCTGAGGCCGATGGCATATCGAGGTGGAAGGACTTTCGTCAACACTCACACTCACTGCGGCTATGTTTTTATTCGACTGACCGTTATGAGGACGGCCACTGCTTTTCGCGGTCAGAACTGGACCGCTAACCTCAAATTTTGTGATTTTGTGATTAGGGCAAAATGCTTAACAGCGGATAATGGCCCGCCATGCGGCTGCCGCGCTTTTAAAACGGTTTAACTGTTTGCATATTTGCCATATGGTTTGGTAGCATCGTCTGGGGAGAGCTTCGCAAGAAAATGAGCAAAATTTAAGCAACGTACAATTAATTACATGCATGCATTGAATGATTGTGACATTTTCCAAAAAGTTTCTTTCATAAATTGCCCTCGCGAAAAATATTAGTCACTCCGTGCCGTTTCTTCATTGCGTTCCCTTCACGATGCTAAGAGCTGGACCAAATGCTTAGAACAAAGTGGCAATGCATCCAATTTCCATCCCAGCATTTCGCTCAGATATCCACACATGTGTAATTTGCAATAAAACACCCGTTCAGAAGGCGCAACTTGCCGGCACAAAAACCGGGCACGGTCGTAATCCTTGCCTCCAAGTAAAAAAAGGACCATTCGAAAACGACAATTGCCCGAAAGATTTGCATAGTTGACGCAAACAAGGTCAGAAATAATTACGGAAGATAAGTCAGAAATAAAAAGGCCAGAATCATTTGCTCAAATAATGTGCAAAGTTGGAGAAAAAAAAGTCAGTCAGGAAAAAGAATACTCTATACACGAATCCTGCGGTCGGGGGGCTGCTCTGTGGT
>CALYCA010000393.1:0-22110 GCA_944452715.1 Ophion slaviceki | reverse complement strand
TTGTATTTGCTGTCGAAAAAAATCATCGTCGGAAATGTCTATGTTTACTTTGGTTTGTAAAGTTCTTGGTAAATTCTTTTCATTTTATTTTGTGTTTTATGTTTTAATATTAAATTTAGTTTTAGGAAATTAATTTTTATGAAATTATTTTACACTAAATCAATTTTAATAAAATTATAAATGTTATTTAAATAAAAATTATAAGTAATAGTAGTAGCATTTTTTCCCTTGCATACGATTTTCTTGTGCTTCAATTTTCTGCTCAATTTCTAAGCCCTTGCTATCTTGCAACCATTGCTCCAGTTTATTTACTATTTCTTGGTTCAGTTTTTCCTTAAGATAGTCCTGTCGCCAGGCTTCAATCCATAGGATTTTCATGTTTTTTTTGAGTTTCACTAAATATATTAATAATCGTCTGTGTAAAAATTCAGGGTCGTTTATCGACCTGATTACAGAGAAGAGGAATGTTAAAATTGCATATTTTTGTGAAGGAATTCCGAGACGACATACAAAAACCCGATTTCCGGTCGCTACAGAAGTGTATATAATAGTGGGAATCCGTCAGATTCTTAAAAATAATCAGATTTACATACTTAACACTTGTAGTAATCCAGTGCTCTCAGAAAAAATGACGCTTATTGACCTAATTTTTATGTAATATCAAGTTTAATTTGAACTTCCGGCATTGGATTTATATTGCCACAAATAAAGAGACGTGACAGCAAGGCAACAGCTGACTTTAATCCTAACCTCATCTCGCTCATTCGAATTTCCACACATATTTCATTTTTAACCGACATATTTCGCCGACACAAATTTCCCACGCTTTTTACCAGTCGTGGCCCGAATACACTGCTTTATATTTCCCGCACCTGACATTGTTTTGACAGATCGACGTTGAAAAGCATGGAGGTTAAACTCGCCTGGTTGAGTAAAAAGAGACGGAGATAGAACCAATATTGCGAAATATCAAACCTAGAAATACTGCGCGAATCGTTGGAATAACTATTTTTTCATTTTTCTAATTAAATGTGAACATTAATTAAACAGCTTACACATGGAAAGTTTAGTTATTGCATAAGTATTTGCATATGTTACAAATATAAATTGTACAAGTCTCAAGTATGACGAGTGTGGACCAATAGGACTACCTTAACTTCTGTATCCTCGCAAATATGTCTCAAATTTTCAATTTCCTGCTTTCATATTCTACATTTGGCGTCTACATACCCTTCTCCCGTCTTTACATTTCCACATATTTTCCTCGCCCACGTTTCTTTCAATTCCCAGGTAGGAAATTAAAAGACTGACGATGGAAGCAAGCTTGTGCGAGCCTTGTTTCACCGAGCCTGAGTGAGACAGACCTGGCCCACCCAGGTTTCATTGCATCGTTTGGAGCAGCCTGGAACCAAGACTGGCTGCTTAGCCTAAACTCAGGGTTATTTCAAGCTTTATTCAGCCGGTGAATTTTGAGGCTGAAAAATTAAGGCTGGATGCAGGCTTGTTTCAGGTTGTGATAAAATAAAATAAGTTTAAAATAATATTTTTTCTGTACTTTTATGAAAAAAAAATTTTGCAATACATTTGTCGGGTGCGAAGGCACGAAAAACGAAAGCGAAGGAGGCAGCTCAGAACATTTAAACATATTCTCTTATCGATATTTATGAGGCACACAAAAAAGTGTATACGAAAATAAAAGTACGCAATAAAATTAAGTATTTTTTTAAAATATTTTTTATATATATTTTGTAACAAATAATATAACAAATAATAAATATATATAATAAATCAAATTAATTCTTTACAGATTTATTAACTTTACCCCAATGTAGAATATAGAAAACTAAAAACAGGCCTCATATAGCCTCGGAAAGAGTTTGGGAAAAGCCTGGTCATAAATGCTCGTGAAGGCTTCATTGAGGCTCGTTTTGAGCCTTGTTGTTTCGTCGTTTCAGGCTTAGTACAGGCTTTTCTACCAGCCTTTGGTCAAGCCTGTGTGCAAGAGCCTGAAACCGCGTTATCATTCAGAGGTTCAGCTAGGCCTGAAATCAGGCTGGTGCTCAGCCTGAATTAAAAAATGTGAGCCTTGTTTCAGAGCTTGGCGAGCTCTTTTTTCATCGTCAATTCCTACCTGGGTTGTCCGCAATCATCTTGTCCCAATATTTTTCCATGTGTATACCTGTTTTCCTATGTTTATATTGCTTGCAGTATGTTGATGCATCGATTTTGGTTCAATCGTATTGAATTTCTCGTTTGACTTGAATTTTTATGCCGCCTTCGATTTTTCTTTCCAGCTCCCTTACATTTCCATTCCAAACGGCTTGACCCACTCACCTACGCTTTCCATTGCTTCTTCAATTGATTTTCCTCATTTTAATCACTTACCATTCATAATTGCTATTACTCCTTCCCTTGGGCATTTTTTGGCCTCCTACCATCCCCCTTTTTCATCATCTCAAGTAGACACCTTGCGCCCCTTTTCCACACTTCGACTTCCATTCCCCTGCAGCCCACTTCAAGTCGCCAAATATAGTTTAGGGTTTTTCTACCAGCCCCATGGCCTTTTTAACATACCTAATTAGAAATAATATTAAATTTAAATCAATGTCATCGTGAAAAAAATATTTTTACTATTTTTTCATCATAATATAACAATATCTTAATATTTTCATCCTTATCTTTACGTTTCTATGTATTTCATAAATGTTATCATCATCTCATCTCCTGCATTATCTTTGTTCGCCTGGAGGTATCGACCGAGACATGCCGTAAATCAATTGACCGATCAATCGACTCCCCCTTCCCCAGCTCGGCCTTTCTCCGTCTTCCTCCTGCTGCGTCAAACTCCATTTCTCCACGACTCGAATGAACGAATTATGTCTCAGCACCATTCGATCTCAGCGTGGACCGAACGGGATGCCGCAATAGCCTTCCACGAGAAACTCTGATGAAATATTTCCAAACCCTTGTGCTCGAAATACGACAACGTTGAAATTCGTCACGAATACGTGCGGCAACGACGTAAACTCCGGCATCGTTTATTCGAGTCAATACAAAACGAATGACGCTGCTTTTTAATTTCATCATTTAATAATAGATCGCTGCTCGACGTTATTTTCTTTTTTTCAAGTGTTTTCTTTTTTCTCGGCGAAAAAAGCTGAAAGCGCGTTTTGCTCAATCGCGCAATTCTCAACGTGCCATTGCGTACGTTACGTGCAATTTTATTCGCACGGATAGTCGGTACACACGCACATACGCGAGTGGTTTGTCTCGTTCTCGCGGTTTTGTCGTCATCGGCATGAATGAGTGCCACGGCGAGTTTTCATTCAACGTATCGAATGGCGATCGTGAGAGACTTGTGGTATTACGTATGAACGGCAGCGGTGAAAAGAACCTCTGCACCATTTACCACTTTTCATCTCTCTTTCTCTCTTTTCATCCCTCTCTCTCTTTCTTTCTCTCTCTCTCTCTCCCCTCCCTCTGCCCCTGCTGTTTCTCTTCTCTCTTCTCCGTAACTCTCTGTCACTCGTACTTTACTGATAAATACGTCACTACTGCCAACTCCCATAAAATCCGTGGGTCGAGAAGCGAGGTGCGCGCAACAAGTGGACAATATTTTTTTCTTCGCACGTTGCTCAGTTGGTATAACGAGCTCGAAGTATGGTGCAATCTCGGGTCCCTTCCGCTCGTCCTGCAAGTCTATCGATGTATACAACGTGTTCCGTAAATACCACGTCATACTTAAAGGGGTGCTAGGTTGGATCTATAACCTACTGGAATATGAAACTTTGAACTGAGGAAGAGCAGTCTAACAATTTTGAGTTTTTTGTTACGTTTCTTTTTCAATTTCGTAAAATGGCTGCCTTTTTGACAGAATAGCTTTTTGTAATACTCAGGTATGACAATAGTCTCGGATATTTGCTTTGTCTATTGCATACAAAATAGTTACAAAAATGTTAAAGATATCCCGAAAATTAAAGTTTCTTTATAGCCTACTTAAGGGGTTACCCCCACTTGAGATTTTGAAAAAATCGATTTTTTTTTATTGCATTTTTTTGAAGTGAATTTGAAGTGCAGTTTTTTTATGCCCAGAATAGATAACTCTATGTAAGTTTACAAAAAAAAAATATTTTCTTCGTGTAAACTGAAATTGAAACTTTAAACGCGTTTTTCTCAAAATGGCATTTCTAAAGTCGGTAACCAAGATTACTCGAACACTAATGAACCGATCTTCTTGAAATTTTGCAGGCTTATTTAATACATAAAAATGTAGTCTTTAATCGTTCGATTTTTTTTTCGAAAAAAATGGCCGTTTTATAGCCAAAAAACGGTCGTATTTTTTCGTTAAAATCGAACTATTAACTTTGACTGTCCGCCATTTTGTGAAAAATGAATATTTTTTAAAATCCTTCGATTAAAGACTAGTTTATACTTATATTTGACTAAATCCATCCGCATTTTTTTTTCAGATGATCCACTTCGCCGCAATGTTGGTTACCGCAAACCGTGTATATAAAAACATTATTTCATTGACGGCCATTTGCCACTAAACGATGTAATATTTTTCAATAAAAAAATTACTGAAAGTTCTTCAAGATGTGTTCTTTAAGATGGTATATTGATCGATTAAAAAAGTTTTGGAGTTTTCTTTTAAAAAATTCATGAAAAAGGCCTTTTTGCGCTACAAGTGGGGGTAACGCCTTAATGGAAATAATGTCCCCAGGACGTCCTTAAAAGAAAGCCACTTTTCACGACTATTTTCATACCGAAAAGGATGACAAAAAAAGTTAATTTGTCGAAATACGCAGCGAAAAGGTCATGCGAGGTGAGGGATATTACGAAATGTTTTATAACGTCCAAGAATCTCACGAAAGGTGGGCCCTGAGAGAAAACCTCACCATTTTCGAGATGTATTGATGTTTTTTTTTTTTAAGTAAAGTAAAATCCCTTACCTCGCACGATCTTTGTGCTGCGTTTGAGACAAAATAAGTTTTTTTGTAATGCTTTGGTATGAAAATAGTCTCGAATAGTTGCTTACTGTATTGCATAGAAAATAGGCCCAAAAAATGTTGGAGGTATCCCAAAAATAACGTTTCTTTACAGGCTCTTAGGCAATGGAAGTAACGTCCATAAAACGTCCCTAAAAGAAAGCAACTATTCAAGACTATTTTCATACCTAAGAGGATCACAACAAAATTCATTAGTCGAAAACGCAGCAAAAAGATCATGCGAGGTAAAAGATTTTACGAAATTTTCAATAATAACGTCCGAGATTCTCAAAAAGGTGGGGTCTTTTGCTAGGAAAATTTTGATATTCTGGTAGATTCTAGTATATTCTAGAACATCAAATTTTACCTTGCGGAAAAAGCCCAACCACTTTGAGATTTTCTGACGTTTTTATTTTCCACTTTGTAATATACCTCGCATGATATGCTGGTTGCGTTTTCGACAAATTAGCTTTTTTGTAATACTCTAGTATCAAATTATTCTTGAATATTTTTTTTCCCCTATTCCATAAAAAATAGTTTCGAAAAATGTCAAAGGTATAAAAAGAAAGTTTATTTACAGTTTCTACTGAATGAAAACAATGTCCTTAGGACGTCCCTAAAAGATGCTATAAGGAGTACAACTTTGCAGTGACCGTTTTTTTCAAAAGTTTAAGGCTTTATTGTAAAAAAGTGACTACATATTTTTTAATCAAAGTACTGCCCGTCGCTAGCTACGACCTCGGCCCATCTTTCAGGTAGCATTCGAATCCCGCGTCGATAAAAGTCTTGGTCCTTGGAGGCAATCCAGGAATCGACCCAATTTTTGACTTCTTCGTAAGTACCGAAATGCTGGTCAGCCAAATCGTGTGCCATTGACCGGAACAAGTGATAGTCGGAAGGGGCAATGTCTGGAGAGTACGGCGGGTGGGATAAAACCTCCCATTTCAGCGTTTCCAAGTACTTTTTCACGACATTTGCAACATGGGGTCGGGCATTGTCATGCTGCAGTATCACCTTGTCATGTCTTTCGTTGAATTGTGGCCGTTTCTCTTTGAGTGCCTCACTCAAGCGCATCAACTGACGTCGGTAGAGTTCCCCTGTGATGGTTTCGGATGGTTTGAGCAGCTCATAGTACACAACGCCCAGCTGTCAGCCCGTCTTCAAAAACTTTCTGCCTTCCGCCACCATGCTTGTTCTCGACCTCAAAATCTCCACTTTTGAAGCGTTACAACCACCGCCGACACGTTTTCTCACTAATAGAATCCTCCCCGTAAGTATCTACAAGCAACCGGTGGGCCTCAGCCGCAGATTTCTTGATGTTGAAGAAGTAAATCATAACCGCCCGCAAATGCTGAGAATTCGGTTCGTAGGTTGCCATGTTTGAGTGCCTATAACTTTATAATGCATACACGTATCCGTTAGCTTTTTAAAATTGTTTACATTGGCAGAGCCTCTAGTTTAAAATGCCACTTTTTTTATTGAGCTAGAGCCACTACTTCGGCCGCAGTGGCTCTCTAAGTAAAACGGTCACTGCAAAGTTGTACTCCTAATACTATTCAAGACTATTTTCATACCAAAAAGGATTACAAAAAGTTCATTTATCCAAAACGTAGTGAAAACCTTATGCAAGGTAAGGCATTTTTCAAGAAAAAAAAACCTCAAAATCTGAAAAGGTTTGGGCTTTCCGCACCGTTCTTAATTTTTTCCACAATCTTTGATTGCCAGAACGAGGGTTGTCCTCGACTGCCATGTCAATGTGCTTCCATGCATCGACAGGTGATATCGAGGCATTGGGATTTCCATGATATTGAGTATCAAGACCATTGGGCTACTATGAGGCAGGCCGTCGAAGTCGAATGTCTTCAAAATCGACTTCCCCATATGTGTGTGTGTGTGTACGGTGATATAACGGTTCTCGCGATGTTGCTCACTGGCATGATGCGTGTACATTCAGGAAGACAGTCATCATGGAGCCGCGCGTTAAGTTACCCGTATACTTATAGTTATAATGCACGTTATGTATTTCTCAACTGGCATCTTCGAATCCGAGGATCTTGAGATGAGATCCGGTGAGATGCGGCATCACCGAAGAAGAGCGAACGAGAGGAAGAGGAAGAGAGAGAGGAGAGAGGAGTAGAGGGAGAGCGAGAGGTAGGAAATCTTTATTGCATATATGTTGTTTTGTGTGTAGCGCCCCAGCATCCGGAGTCCGGTAATAACTCGAAGAGAGTCCTCCATTACATCGTCGTAATTTTGTTAATTAGAAAACAAAACGAAAATTCAAGCCTCCGAAAAGTGACGAGCTTCGTTACCCGGATTCGGAAAGACATTTGAATTTCCCCATGAACGATGGATCAATGCGAAAAACGAGAGAGCGAAAAAAAAAACCGAGTAAATTTTACGATAAAGATGAGCAACATCTGTTGAATCGAAGAGTATCAATTCCAATTTTATTGTCCTTTGGTACACTGCCAAAAAAAAATATTTGAATCAAATAGGTTTTTTCCTTGGCCTGATACGATCTTATTTGTTTCAAAGAAATTTATTTGTTTCAGCTATTCTTTTTAAATATTGAATATATTCAAATTGAACAAATAAAGATTCTATTCAACTAAATCTCTATTTGCTTACAATGTACACTGTAAATCTAATTGTACTATATGTATAAAATATTTCATAAATCCAAAATAAAATGAAATACTTAATTGAGAGTTTTACGACAACGATTTTGCATCGTAATTCGTCATTCCCTGGCCTTTTGAGGTGATTTCTATCGAAGAAAATATTTCACCTATATGGGAATCGAACCTAGAACCTACCTACTCATAGCTACGCTGCCCCTATGCTACTGAGTGCTTATATCATCTTAGTCGCAGATATGGCTGATACCAAATGAATTCCTATAATTATTTGCTGTATCACATAAACTATATCAATTAGTCAATATTGTGATAATTAGAGTTTTATCGAATAACATGCTATATATTTTTCTAACATACCATATATATATATATATATCTCCACCCTCTCTACCCCACACCTCCTTGATGTGTGTGTTGCAATAAAGACAACTATCCAATCAAATAGAAAAATGGTTGACTCTGCGAAAATACTATTAAATTTAAATTAAAAAAATCAAATAGATCCATTTGGTGGATTCAACCGAATTGTTTTTTGAGCAGATGAAACCGAATAACAGATTTATTAGGATTCAATAAAATATTTAGTTGTTGGACGATATTGAATGTATTTTTATTTGAATAAATAGATATATTTAAAGTGAATAATTTAAATAATGGAATGCAATAGGAAAACTTTGATTCGACGGAAAATCTAGTTAATTCAAATTAAAAAAGAATCAAATAGACGCCATTAGTTCATATCGATAGAATTTTTCTGTCAGTGTATAAGCACCGCGAAATTTGTGCTCAAAAGTGTTTAAAGTCCTGGAGTTTAGCTGAGGAGAGGATGGCGGAGAAATCTTATCGTTGCCATACGGTTTATCGTTCCGCTGATACGGCGCCACGCGAGCGCGCGATCAAGACAAAAAGAGAGAGGGAGGGAGAGAGAGAGAGAGAGAGAGAGAGAGAGAGAGAGAGAGAGAGAGAGAGAGAGAGAGAGAGAGAGAGAGAGAGAGAGAGAGAGAGAGATAGATAGAGAGAGAGAGAGAGAGAGAGAGAGAGAGAGAGAGAGAGAGAGAGAGGAAATATATTGAAGAGACAGACAGGGAAAGGAGGAAGAAAAACGAAAACCAACAAAGAGAGGGAGAGAGAGAGACTCGCAAAGACAGCAGAGAGAGCACGAAAATTCCATCATAAAAAAGAGCATATACATAGATTTGAACGAGGCAAAAAGAATTGACTATACATACACTCACATATCTACGTGTTCATGTGCATATAAACCAAGTGCGTATATAATATACATACATACATACATACATACATACATATATATATATATATATATATATATATATATATATATATATATATATGTGTGTGTGTGTGTGTGTGTGTGTGTGTGTGTAGACGGAGAGATGCGCGTCCATCTCGCTTGCTCGACGATGACCTTATACGTCTTGAGCAAAACCTGTTCGGCTACCCCCGGGTGCCTTCGAACTGCTTCTCGCTCTCGCACCGATCACCGCGTGTTCGGTGCAACGCCGATGCTCCTGCGCTTTTCTGCGCCCGCTTCGCTTACATGCCCCCGTTCCCCTCGCCGCTCTCCTCCTCGCCCTCTATACGCGTTGTGCTGCCGTTTCTTTTATCCGCGACGCCTCCCGGCGAAATCAATTATTTATTTCGTTACTTTTATTTGTCGAAGCGAGAAACAGCGCATCGAGCCCTCCGTTTCTCCCTGCGCCCTTATCCGTCGATCTCTCCCGCGGGAAACGAACGCTGCGGTTCACCGAGGAGCGCTCGGGAGATTGGTAAAACGGGGAAAATGATTTTTCGGATGGAAACAATTGAGGTTTTAACCTCATGTGAGGTTTTCGTCTGCAGAGCATGCAGAAGTTAAGGTTTTAACCTCATTTGAAATTTTCGCCTGGAGCAAATGGAAAAAATTGAGGTTGTCACCTCATTTGAGGTTCTCGTCTAGAGAAAATGTGAACAAAAAATTAAGTTTTTGGCCTTATTTGGAGTCTTTCGTCTGGAGAAAATATTTAAAAATTGAGGTTTTTGTCTGAAGAAAATTAAAAAATTGACGTTTTAACCTCGTTCATGGTTTTCGTCGGGGTAAATGTGAAAAATTGAGATTTTAACTAAACTTTTTAGATTTAATTTGACAAAAAAATTAAGTTTTTGACCTTATTTGGATATTTTCGTCTGGAGAAGATGTTTAAAAAACTGCGGTTTTCGTCTGGACCAAATTAAAAATTAAGGTTTTAACCTCGTTCAAGGTTTTCGTCGGGGCAAATGTAAAAAATTGAGGTTTTATCTGGAGCAAAGGTAGAAAATCGAGGTTTTAACCTCATTTGAGAATTTTGTCTGGAGGAAATGTAGAAAATTAAGGTTTTCGTGTGGAGTAAATGCAAAAATGGAGGTTTTAAGCTAATGTAAAGTTTTAACCTAAACCGAATATAATATTGACGGAAAAACGTAAAGCTCGATGGAATTCGATGATTTCATAAGTCCATATTAAAGTTACAGAAAACTGAAGGATTCAACCTCAACCAAGTATAACGATTAAGTTATCAACCCAATTTGAAATACTATAGCGTCTACGAAATTCTGTATTAAGGTTTTGGGTTGAAATCCCACGAAGGTTAATGCAGACTGAAATTTCGACGTTTCCGCAAATATTCATATTTTTCGCAACAATTATCCCGTAAATACTGAACTCAATTCACAACGCAAACAAACCGCCGCGCAATTACTATCCTTTGACTCTGGTCATTTGTTTTCTCGGCCAGGTGAGGCAGCAAAAATTTCGCAAATCGTACAAATATGTATATATATATACAACAAAAATAAAAATAATAACGAAAATTTGTCAATAGTCGAGCAATTCCAATAATTCTCCAACGCGCCTGGAAGAAATATGAAAATCGGAAAAAAAAGAAAGCAGGATTGGCTCAAAGTGGAGACGGAAGGATCGTTAAAATATATATTCGTTGTTCACCTCGCGACCGTCGGGACAGACACGAAAATACACCCGCGAGCGTTACGTCACGTAATAACGACGATGGAAAAAAAAAGGTGGAGAAAAAAAAACCAATAATAACAACAATAATGTGTTTTACGGTCGACAATTAACACCGCATTGTTTAACTTTCCTCGTCGCGTTTCGCGTCGTTCTCCCTCTCGTTATTTCGTAACGCGCGCCCGCTGCTTTAGCGATTAAACAATCTCTCGCGGTTCGAGCGTCTCGCGGTTTTTTTCAATTTGTTTACTCGTTCGTACACGAATTTAGCACGAAAAAAAAAGAAGAAAAAGGGAGAACGATTTGGCACTGATCGATTTGAATGTAATTGCTGATTGATATACGCGGAGAAAAAAACTCGCGTTAGATGGAAGCATGAATATTATGAATTTGTAATACATTTTTTTTCGTAATTTCTTACGAAAAAATGTAAGAATTAATGTAAAATGTAATCATTAATTAATTAATGTACAATGAAATAATTCATTATTTCGATTTTAAAAATTTGAAAAAAAATGTCTGATAAAAATGTAATACCTATATATTTTATCTATATATGTAAACAAAATTGTAATATATATATATCAACAATGTTACAATATTACGATGAAATTAAATTCATCATTTGATAAACTATACTAATTTCAATTGAAAATCGAGGTGAAAGTTTATGCAAATTAATCGTAATGTTGCAAGCGTTAAATCATAAATGTGTACAGCTACAACTAATGGATTTTAAATAATTTTTCACTTTATAATCCTATAATATAATATATTTTATGATATATATATATATATAACTATAAAATTATAATTATATATTTATGTTATATCATTGTTATTAATGATATATTATCACACATAATTCATAATAATAAAAATTCCATTATTACAATACAATTATATATAATAATATTAATTTTATTTTTCAACTTCCATAGTATACCCTTTAAGGGTGTTCACACATAGTCCTCTCTCACATAATATTCCCCTTGACACTAATTATATATAATATTCATATACAAATGTTTATTACACTTATCTTTACATCCATGCATTTATCATAACATTTACTATATTCATTGGATAAATCCCGAAAGTCCGATTTCACATAACTCTCCCATTGTAAATCATAAAATTCCCACTACTGAGAATTTTGACCGCATCTATTATTCCACAGGCCAATATTCATTCTCGAATTATCCGTTGTAAAAATAAAAACCTAACCTTAAACGAACAAAAAAAAACGACACCCTTATCTCGCCGTATCGAATTTATTCGCGAAATTGATTGTGAATGAAATCGGGTAGAGCGTACGCGGAATAGTCACCGGGATGAAAGTGTGTGCGTGAGACTGTGCGTACGTGTGCACCCGGGTATGCGTTTACATGCGACGATGTACGAGCTGAGTGAGTGCAGCTGACCAGGAGATCGCATACGATCGTATGGTGTGAGACGCGGAGCGTAATCTCGTTGAGTCTTTCATGCTTCCCTGGCTGGGAAATCGTTGGATATCGTGGGTATCGAGTGGTGGAATTATATATATATATATATATATATATATATATATATATATATATATATATATATATATATATATATATATATATATATATATATATATATATGGTGTTCCACGTGATCCGGATCACTTTTTCTCTGACCCCCGCCAATTCGATTAATTTTTTTAATCTGATTCCATTGACTCTAAAAGACACCCTGATTTACATTTTTACATTTTTCAAAATAACCGTCAGTCAAAAACAAAAAATTCTCTGAAAAAAAACCGCCGCCTTTTGAAAATCTGAAAAAAATCCCAAAAATGCGTGATTATATGTAAAAATTTTCAATCACCGGCAGTGGAAGTATGATTTTTTCTGTGCTCTCTGAGCGCTCAACGTTTAAAAATAATCTGAAAAATTGACTCCTAACTGTTCAAGGTCCATGATTGTGATTTGGTTACTCAAAAATGGTCAAAAAAAATTCATTCTGGGTATCAAAATATTCAAGTATCCGCCCGAAGTAAGCGGTTCTTGAATTTTTTGGATTTTTTTTAAACGTTAATAGCTCAGAAAGCACAGAAAAAATCAAACTCCCACTGAGGGTGACCGGGGGAACATTTTTACATATAGTCACGCATTTTTGGGATTTTTTTCAGATTTTTAAATCAAGGCGTTTTTTCAGAGAAATTTTTTTTTACTAAGGGTTGTTTCGAAAAATGTAAAAAAAGTCAGGGTGTCTTTTAGAGTCAATGGAATTAGATAAAAAAATAAATCGAATTGGCGGGGATCAGGGGAAAAGTCCACCGGATTGACGTGGAATACCCCTATATATATATATATTACACATTCTCTCTCTCTCTCCCTCTCATTCCCTCGTATTGTCCAATCGAGCCAAGGGAGGGCGAGAACGAGAGAATGGATCGGAGATCGCGATCTTGCGCAACGCGAAAGTCAAGGAGCTCCTTGGCGGGAACGGAAATGCGTTTCCCTCCAGGATACGCGTACTCGAGGCGAAAGAAAAAAAAATGTATTAGTGAAAAGCGGGGAGGGTGAGTTATCGGCGCGAAGAGAGGAGGACCGCGTGAGAGGAGAGAGAAAGCAACAAAAAAAAATATGTATTCGAGAGAGAAAAAAATCGGTAAAAATGATCAGTGGAGAACTGGTACATGCAAAGTGTTGGTCATTCTCGTTACGGATTATAGGTCTTTGTGAGTCAAGCTATATATATATATATATATATATATATATTTGAGGCAATAACGAGATTCATTCCCGACTAATATCGCAAATACTCGTGCACGCTTGGCTGGCGTGTGAATGAAAGACGAATAACACGATTGAGAAGCGAGGGAGATAGGAAGAACGGAAGAGGAAAGAGTGCACAAGAGAGAGAAAGAGTACAAGGATTATGTCGTGTGGAAAGGAGGAATAAGCTGTTGATGTTCCATCAGCATGTACCTCGAGCGGGACTTTATTTATATACAGGGTGTTAGGAAGGTCGATGCAAAGCCTCAAGGGGGTGATAGGCCACCTCGTTAGGAACATATTTAACCTCGGTTACCTCGGTACAAAGTCTGGGGATTTCGAGTATGATAGTAAGTATGATTATTGGAAAATTTTCCAAAATTAGGTACTAACTCGTTCATAATGTGCAAACAGACAATAATTGGTGACTAAAATTTTATTTGCGTCTTAGCTTAAGGGGTTACTCCCACTTGCGATTTTGAAAAAATCGATTTTTTTTTATTGCATTTTTTTGAAGTACAAGTATCCGGGCCCATACTTCTGTATGGGCCCGGAATAGATGACTCTATGTAAGTTTACAAAAAAAAATATTTTCTTCGTGTAAACTGAAATTGAAACTTTAAACGCGTTTTTCTCAAAATGGCATTTCTGAAGTCGGTGACCAAGATTACTCGAACACTAATGAACCGATCTTCTTGAAATTTTGCAGGCTTATTTAATACATAAAAATGTAGTCTTTAATCGTTCGATTTTTTTTTCGAAAAAAAATGGCCGTTTTATAGCCAAAAAACGGCCGTTTTTTTTCGTTAAAATCGAACCATCAACTTTGACGGTCCGCCATTTTGTGAAAAATGAATATTTTTTAAAATCCTTCGATTAAAGACTAGTTTATACTTATATTTGACTAAATCCATCCGCATTTTTTTTTCAGATGATCCACTTCGCCGCAACGTTGGTCACCGCAAACCGTGTATATAAAAACATGATTTCATTGACGGCCATTTGCCACTAAACAATGCAATATTTTTCAATAAAAAAATTACTGAAAGTTCTTCAAGATGTATTCTTTAAGATGGTATATTGATCGATTAAAAAAGTTTTGTAGTTTTCTTTAAAAAATTCATGAAAAGGGCCTCTTTTTTTGCGCTACAAGTGGGGGTAACGCCTTAATGTGTATCCAATCGACGAACACTTATGCAATCATCTGTATCCACACAAATAATTAAATGGGACGTGTTCAATACTTAAAAACTTGTCAAAAAATAAAAATACCTCTTATGTTAAGGGGCTATACCAGTGTGACACATTCAAAAAATCGAATTTTTTTCTCTGCCGCTTTCGACAGTTTATACTTTCACGAATATGATCATTATTTATATCATCTATATCAATATCATTTTATCTTGCAAAAATCGATAGTTAAATCTTTAAACGCGTTTTTCTCGAAATGAGATTTTTCAAATTTGCTGACATTGTAACTCAAACAGCACATCCGATTGACTTGAAATTTGAACTGAGTGCTCTTGAATACATTTACTCTACAATGACGTAGGATATTTTTGATTGGATGAAAATTGACAATTTGGCATTGAAAAAAAAGACCATTTTATAGGCAAGAAAACAGACTTTTTTTCAAAACTACGCCATTTTGTTAGATTTTGATATTTTTCGAAAAACCCACGTCATTGTACAGGAAATACCTTCCAGTTTAACGACATTTGTTTCTTTTTCGGTTTCAGCTACTCAATCGGCCGGAATCATGTCAGCAGTGGAGGACCTTTTTTTTCGGCGCCTCCGAAGGCAGCGCATAAATCGCTTGGATCTCAATATTTTTCTACGAAAAAATTATGCAATACAGGTCAAATATAGCCAAATATATTCTCAATTTTCCAAAACATTCAATTGAGTACTTTTCTTCCGAAAAATTCCCGAAAATCACCCAAATTTTCAGCATTCACATTGGTATAACCCCTTAATTTGTATTCAATCGACAAACACCAATACAATCATCTGTATCCACACAACTAACTAAATGGGACGTGTTGAATAATTAAAATCTTGTCAAAAAATGAAAATACCTTTTATTTTAATGCTATTTTTAAAAAATTGCATTAACATAAGAGGTAAACGGGTCAGTACCTAATTTTGGGAATTTTTCCAAAACTCATTCTTACCATGATGAGACGAAATCCTTTGACTTTGGACTAAGGTGACCTAGGTTAGATACGTTCCTAACGAGGGGACCTAACACCCCCTTAAGGCTTTGCGTCGACCTTCCTAACACCCTGTATAGATCGTTTTTGGTCCGAGCTATATATATATATATATATATATATATATATATATATATATATATATATATATATATATATATAGCCAGGACCAAAAAAACGGACTCATCGATAAGTGCGTGTAATTGTAACATCTCGCGTGTCCGCCAGTCGTGCGTACACCGGGGCCGGGCACTCCCACGACTCGGGCTGATCGACATCGCGCGCGAGTAGGATTCGTTGTAAGACACGAGTGTCGTTGCGCCCGAGTGAAGAGAAAAAGAAAAGAGGCAAGGAGTAAAACGATCCGGTGCAGCATCCGCGAGCCAATCGTCGGCGAAACATACATATAGGGGGCGTTAATTAGACGTTGACAATTAGATGCAAGAATTTTTCATTCGGTAATACAACGATCTGTATTCGGGAGGAAAAAAATTGGTGAAATGGGCAATCATCCTCGGTGGATTTTTTTAAGTTGAAAAAATAAGAAATAATGTATAAAATGTAGCGTTTAATTATTAATTAAATTGCTGTTGAGATGAATAAACGAGAATTTTGATGATTTTTACAATGGCCAAGAATTCTTCTTAATAAATTGTTAAATTCATGAATTGGTGATTATCGTTTAATTAATAGTATCAGCGAATATCCTCATTAAATGACAATTATCGTTAAATATCCTTGTTAAGTAATTATCAAATAATTAAACAATGAAGATATTTGTCTGATTACAGTATGAATATCGTGTATAGGTGAATAAAAAAAAATTTACCGATTTTTACAAATGGTAAGAATCTTTTTTATTGAATTATCATATTCATGAATATGATCTTTTAATAATAATCATGATTGAATATCCTTAATAAACAATAATTATCATTAAATATCGTTATTAAATAATTATTATTATTGAATATCCTTATTAAATAATCACCGTTATTATATCCCCTCGTTAAAAGATTTTTCATTAAATATCCTTGTTGAATATTCATTAAATAATGTAACGAGGAACACATGAGTTTGATTACAGTGCAAATGACTGCATAGCGGGAAAAAAAATCGCCGTTGAACGAGATATATAAAGCGAGAAGCGATAGAGAGAGAGAGAGAGAGAGAGAGAAAGAGAGCGATAAAAATGCGACAATCGCGACCGCGAGAATTCTCGCGGGATAAACCAGCAGAATTCGTGCTCACGCCGGATGCAAACTTTCCCAATGTTGCACGGGAGACAGAGAGAGAGATGTTGTTGTACAAGAGAGAGCGAGAGAGAGAGAGAGAGAGAGAGAGAGAGAGAGAGAGAGAGAATGAAGAATGTCCTTCCGTTTCGACGAATAGAAATCAAGAACGTTATCTCTCATAAATACCACGCGACAAATTATGAAAAATATTTTTTTTTTGCTTCTCTCTATTTTCCTTGCGACTATCGTGTAACGAGCTCGAGCACCGTGTATTACGTGGTTGGGAATATAACGGCAACGATAAGAGGGCAAAATCTTGGCCGCGGGATTGACCGCGCGCGGACGGAAGTGGTCCCGGCCGAATAGAAATTTTTGCTATATATATATATATATATATATATATAGTAAGAACTTCCGGTCCTCAACGAGAGGCTGATAAAGAAAAACTATGGAAAAATACCGAAATAAAAATAGCATTTTTTCCGCTTCGAGAAAAATATATGGGCCGAGAGAAAAACAAATAAATAAATAGAATAAAAAACAACGAGCATTGACCGAGAGGATAAGAAATGAAGCTGTCGAAATACACGCAGCTTGTCACTTTGTCGTCCAGATGCAAATTTCGTCTCACTCTCTCTCTCTCCCTCTCACCCCCCCTCTCTCTCACTCCTTCTCTCTTTTTCTCTCTGCCACTTGTTTCCTCTTTCCTACATAGTGAATCACGTTCTCTTTGCAATCGCTGACGTTTCTTCGTTTGTATATCTCGGAGCAGTCTGACTGCTGTCGTTTACCACGAGGAGCCTCGGTACGACAACGACGAAGTAGATGCGTGAAGCACACACGGCCCGATGCGATCCTGTCGCATTAATTCATTCTGATCGAGCAGGACTCACGGAGATACGGTAAACACACACACACACATACATACATACATACATACATACATACATACATACATACATACATACATACATACACACATACATACATATATATATATGCGTGTGCTTTGAGAACCTAAAGACTCTTGAAGATATCGATACGTTTCGTCTCTCCTCAGAGTTACACCACCGCTCGCGTCTCGCATTGGAACAGGAGGCGTCGACGCGTTTCTTCTTATACGCGACAACCTTACTCGATTTATCGAGATCCACCTTCTCGCTACTTATTTATTATTCACGACTCGATTTGCGTGGACTCTCCTTTTTTTTATTAATCCTTTCGTTTCACGGTTGCGAAACGTTTATCAATTTTTTATTTTTGTTTGTTTTATTTAAAATTGAAAAATAAAATGAATAAAAATGAAGAAACGTCTATTTTTACGTTTATTTGTGTGTTTTTATTTTTGTTCATTTTATTTTTAAATTCCATTTTGAATTTAACAATAACATGGATAAATAAACTTATTTCATTACTTTCATTTTCAAAGTTTATTGAAAATTTGAGAGTGAAATTGAAAAATAACCTTCATTTTTACGTTAATTAGTTTATTGACGTTATTGGCTCAAATTTTATTTATGTTATTTTATTAACTTCTTCAAAATATTTTTTTTTTCTCGAAGATGTTGATAAAATAACATTAATAAAATTTGAGTCAATAACGGCAGTAAACTAACGTAAAAATGAAGGTTATTTTTCAATTTTATTTTCGAATTTTAGATTCAAAATAAAATGTATATACTCTTCAGAGTGTATAACTTCAATTGTAGTTTGAGGCGAAAAATGTCAAGAAAGGTGAGACGTACTTGAATTCGTAGCGTAAATTTTTTAAATAGAATTAAAAAAAGATCGAAATATCAGAGACACATTTTGCCAGTTTTAATTCTCGACAGTACCAAAGGGTCCTAAAAAAAATCCGTCTGAGATAATATTCGAATTAGACATCCCGTTGAAATGAATTTAACAAAATTTCGTACACTTGCAAATACAAAACGAACTCATGGAAAGGATAATCAGGAACTCATTTTTCGTATCGCGACGATCCCCCCACACTGGGGCTCATTACCGTTCTGTGGCAATTGAATTGCGAAAGAAAAAAAATCCAGTCAATAAAAAGAAAACATTTGGACCAAGGAGGCGAAGAAAAAAATAAAAAAAAACAAAAAGGTGAGAAGACTGTAGCAACGAGCAAAAAAAAGTGGAGACAGTTATACGTGTGCGTGGACCTGTGCAGCATCCTCATATCCGAGCTACATCTGTCTATATACGTACGTATGTGCGGGTATATACTCATGTGTGCATACGTGAACGAGTCTAACGCATACGTACGTGCACACTCTGTATGCCGGAGTGGCTCGTTGCAGAGCGATGTGGCTCTCGAAAATTAAAACGTAATTACGGGCCGTATAATATACACGGTAGTCCAGGAAACGCGATCGTTATTGGGAAATACACTCGGGCGCGATTTATCTTCTCCTGATCCCTATGAATATATATATATATATATATATATATATATATATCGCGTATCCAATTTTTAATCTTACACCTGATTTATCTCGAAAAATAGTGCTCCGATCAAGTATTGAGTATAATAAAACTTTTAGGGTTCAAAGGGCGTCGTCAAAAAAATATTTTTTGGTCCCAAATTAAAAATGGCGGCGCCATGATGGCCGACATGTTTTTTTTAACGGGAACACGACATTCTCTCCACCAACAATTTTTTTCAGGCCAAAACTAACAATTTTTGTAGGATTTTTTTTTAACGTTCTTAATTTTTGGGCTACAACACCATTTTTTACTATTTTAGCGCTATGCGGAATGTACCACGAGGAGGTAAAGTCTTTAACATCCCTAGTGCAAGTGTGCGTGTGTGTGGAGGTGTGAATTCATTTGGGTTTTGTTTGGTTTTACTTGAGTTTGTTCGATAACAAACCCCACACAAGTATTAGGTCTCTGCGACTCGTCATTTCCGTTATCAAACAAAGCCAAGTATAATTGGCTGTGAGCTTGTTTGGGTTTGTTTGAGAACGGAAGTGACGAGTGACACGGGCCTAATCCTTGTTTGGGTTATCGAACAAACCGAAACACAAACGCACACTTACACTAGGGATGTTGAAGACTTCACCTTCTCGTAGTGTATTCTGGGTAGCGCTAAAATAGTAAAAAATGGTGCTCTAACCTAATCCAAGTAGCTTTTCTTTGGTTCTTAAAGACGGGCTCCACTTTTCAGAGTACGTCAATGTTCTGGCCGGTTAGACGTTATTCGTAGTTTACTTGTTGTTGGATTTAATTCGTAGCGTTTTACACGAGATGGCGTAGGTAGTACAGTATTTCGTTGTTACCGACAGTAATGTATTCATTGTGAAACAGCTGTCATTGAATGTTATTTGCTGTACCTAACCTCCTTTTGAATCGTAAATAACAACACTTTATAATTGATTGAATATGTCAACATTTGTGCCGAATAAAGTGTTTTTGCGGGGAGTTTCACTTCCCGCTTTTTTTCCCGGTTTTTTGCATCGAATTGTCACTGGTGATGAAAAATGAATCCATTACGACAATCCGAAGCACAGTAAGTCATGGATTAAGCCCGGCCAACCATCAACATCAGTGGCAAAGTCAAATATCCATGGGTCTAAGCTCCTGCTCTGTATTTGGTGGGATCAGAGGGGTGTGATTTATTATGAACTGCTGAAACAGAATGAAACCATAACTGGGGATCGCTACCGACTGCAATTGATGCGCTTCAGCCGCGCATTGAAGACACGACAAAGTCATTTTGCTGCACGACAATGCTCGTCCGCACGTCGCAAAACCGGTACAAATATATCTGGAAACACTAAAATGGGAAGTCCTACCCCACCCGCCGTATGCTCCAGATATCGCTCCTTCTGATTACCATTTGTTTCGTTCGATGACTCATACACTCAGAAAAAAGATTTATTAAGGACAAAGAAGTTTGTCTCCCGGCGAATAAGTTTTCTTATTCGTATGTCGGCCTACTACGATTTTATTAACGGCTAAGAAATTTTTTTATTCAAGCTTATGTTTAAGATTTACTAAGAATTTTTCTTAACATCTAATAGGATATATAAGTTGGAAGAAATAGGTGTTTTATATCCGACAAATAGAGTTTTTCTTAACATCTAATAGGATTCTTCATAATCCCCCAACTGGTTTTTTTTCGAGGAATTGTGTCATTTCGTCCGTCATTATTTTCTCACTTGGACGTTTTTTTTCTCACTTTACATTCTTACTTACACTTGAAACATTCCTTACTTTCGAGTTTCTCACTTCCGAAACACAACACTAACACTTATGCCAAAAGCATTGGCATAGGAAGAAGCTACATGGTAAGCGTATGCGTGAGCTACATCTGACGAGCGGGCTGCTGTCGGGTCCGTCGCGTTGAAGGGCAAGGTGCGCATGCGCGCATTAGTATCGCAATCGCGTAATAAGAGGTTTTCGTGATTGGGAAGTAGTATTTATTTGATTTGAGGAAATATTTATTCAAATGTTCTATTTTCAATATGGCTTTTAATTGATGTGAAAAATCGGCACGTAAAAAAACATTTTTAGTGACGCCGAATAAATGCCGTAGTTACAATCACATAAAAACTGTCTCCATACGAGTAAACATTTATTAATTTCCAATAAATTATGTTCTAATGTGCCAATTTATTAGAACATAATAAATCTTTGTTCTGAGTGTAGCCTGTCTGAGCAGAAGTTCACTTCTTACGAAGATTGTCAAAAATGGGTCGATTCGTGGATTGCATCTAAAGACGAGGCGTTCTTCCGACACGGTATTCGTACCCTGCCCGAAAGATGGTCGAAAGTAGTAGACAGCGAGGGGCAATACTTTCATTAATGTATTTTTTTATTTTCATTTTAAATACATTTTTTTTTCATTAAAAAAACGCTACGTATTAATTCCTAATACTTGCTCGTTATATATCCCGGCGAGAAGATTATAATTTCCAAACATAGAGGGTAAGCCATAAAAAAAAACGATTTTGCGATCTTCCCGATTTGTTCCACGGGAGGGCCCGGTGAAGTAAATCAGACAAGGCAAGTCTGGTCAGGGCCGGACACAAATTCGGGAATGCCCGGTCACTTTTCTGCACAGGTAAACGTTCATTAGTCATCCTTTTTACATTCGAAAATCAATGTCTCGCTTTTTAACAGTGCAAAAAATGTAAATGGCTGCTACGTATAGATATATCCATGCTGATACGTGCGACGGTATCTTTTCACCTCACGAACAGGCGACGCAACGGCGCGAGGGGAGGCCCCGCGCTAATGATAAATCTCGCCGGGCATCCGTGCACGAAAATTA
>CALYCA010000392.1:0-36459 GCA_944452715.1 Ophion slaviceki | reverse complement strand
CCCACACACACACACACACACACACACACACACACACACACACACACACACACAAATCCTGGATACATCTGAAATAATTGAAAATGTTCTCACTTGAAAACTATGAACTTTATCAAAAAATTTTTTCAACAAAAGTTTTTAGTTTTCAGCTGACAAATTTTTTGGCAATAAAAAAAAGTTATGTTTCCATTTGAAAAAAACATGTCAGCCTTTGTAACGCCGCCATTTTGAATTTTGGCTCCTCAAATAAATTTTTTTCAAACGTCCCCCTTCAATCCCTAGAAGTTTTGTTCCACACAATAGTTCGTCCGAGCAATATTTTTCAAGAAAATTCAGGTGTAAGATTAAAATGGGACACCCTGTATAACACAAGGATGTGAAAGGAGCGCTCGTTGGCGGTATAAAATATTATGCATGATTCATGAATGTAATGTGATCAACTAGGGTGGCCAGTCCGCCTAGGATGATTGATACATCCGGATTATCTGATAATCGATGCGTGCGCACAAACAACTTATGACTTTTTCAAAAGGATGCCCAACTCTTTCTTTTACTATTCACTCGTCTGTTAATTATTAACTGATATCCCCAAACCCTAGAAAATACTTTGCTATGCATGAGGAAATGGGGAAGGTGGAAGTTGTCGCTACAACACTCGAAATAAAACAGACACGCGAAATTGTGTGTCGACGAAACGGAATTTCTCTCTCTCTCTCTCTCTCTCTCTCTCTCTCTTCCTTTTCTTTTGCCGCTGTCCCCCCGAGTCGAAATTTTCAGCCTATTTTGACCCTCCAGATCCTCACAGTGGTAGGAGATAAAGGCAGTAAAATAGCTTCGTATTCAATATAAAATGAGCTCCTACTTAACGCCTAGAACGGGAACAAATTTCCCTTTTCTCCACTTGCAGGCGCTAAGGAGGACGTCGATTGGCACACGTATACACGCACACGCATACACTCTATTATGCATATAGAGATACATATGCCTGAATACGCGCATGCGCAGACACACGTATATACCCGCACACATACATGCCTAAGCATACACCAACACACGTATACTAGTACCTATACGTATGCATGCGTGTCTGCTATAGGGATCCGCGTATACATGCATACGTGAGGGCAATTCCTATCAAAAATATTGTAACTATTTGCCCAAGATCCATTTCTTCCACTTTGGAGAGTTGCTGGAGCTGCAGGGGCAAGTTTGAAGTGAATGCGAAAGGTTCGCTGGGTGGAGATAATGGAAAGGCCATTGGAAAAGTAGCCCTCTACGGCGAACGCGCGGTCCTTCCTAGTCCAACGCATGACGGTTACTGAAAACTATCAGACCCGCTGTTTCGAATGCGACCATCCCCACCCTCGTTTCGTCGAAACAGCCAAATACGCGATAGGTCCAAACGCAATCAAAAGAGGAGCTGCAACGACTTCAGCTAGGTTAGGTAGGAGTATAAGAGCCTATGCAGGAGGTAAGCAGCAAAGAACGAGCATGTGGCGGCCCATAGTAGGACTTCTAGCAGTAAACAGACTCAAGTGAGGCTGACATAGGATCAAAGGCCTTTAAAATAGGCTGAAAATTTCGACTCGGGCCTTCTCTCTTCGCGTCATGTCTCTCTCATTTTGTATCTACACGAGTAGAAGAAATTGTGTACCGTTACTCCCTCCGTATGAATCTCAAAAGATACGGCTTGGAAAGGAATAACTAATAAATGATAGGAAATTTCTCGTACAGTGGCGGTAAAATTGCCGGCCAGAAAAGTCGAGTGAAACTGTAGTTGCAATGCGATATACAGTGAATGGGATGTGTACGTGGGTCATTTGATAAGTACCTAGCCTACAAATGAAAACACCAAAATTTTGCTAAAAATAAAATTTATTTTTCAATGTAGTCTCCTTTTAGTTGAATACACTTGGCCCAGCGGTGTTCCAATTTTCTTAACCCCGTTGAAAAAAATGTTATCTCTTGGTCTGCAAAATAGGCCTCTGTGGCGGCGATTATTTCGTTATTGGAGTGGAATTTCTTCCCGGCGAGTGAATTTTTTAGATTCGGAAACAAAAAAAAGTCGCACGGAGCCAAATCTGGAGAATACGGTGGATGGGGCAGCAGTTCATAGCGTAATTCGACCAATTTAGCCGTGGCGAGCGCGGAGGTGTGAGCAGGTGCATTATCATGGTGGAAAAGCACTTTCTTTCTCGACAAATGGGGCCGTTTTTCTTTTAACACGGCGTTAAATCGGCTCAATAGTTCGGCGTAGTACTGTCCCGTGACCGTCTTGCCCTTCTCCAGGTAGTCAATAAAAATCACACCTTGAGAATCCCAGAAAACAGTGGCCATCCCCTTTCCAGCCGACGGGACCGACTTCGCCTTCTTTGGAGCAGGTTCACCGGGCAAGGTCCACTGTTTTGACTGCTCCTTGGTCTCTGGAGTATACCAGTGAATCCATGTTTCGTCGACGGTCACGTAACGACGCAAAAACTCTTTTGGATTGTGATTAAACAGCTCCAAACACTGCTCTGAAGTGGTCACACGAATGCGCTTGTTGTCTGCAGTCAGCAAACGCGGCACCCACCTTGCCGACAGCTTCCTCCTGCCCAAAGTCTCATGTAGGATATGCCACACGCGTTCTTCTGAGATGCCTACTATCACAGCTATCTCGTGCACCTTTAATCGGCGGTCTGACAAAACGATATCGTGTATTTTTGTCACGTTCTCCTCCGTAGTGGCTGTTTTTGGAGCACCTGGGCGTGGATCATCAAAAACCGACGTACGACCACGTTGAAACTCGTTATACCAAAATTTAACGGTCGCCATCGAAGAAGAAGCATCCCCATACACTGCATCCAAGCGTTCTTTAATTTCACTGCGCGATTTCCCTTCCAAAAACAAGAATCGAATCACCGACCGATATTGTTCTTTATCCATTCTTTCAAAAATCAACGGACACACTTGCTTTCACATGCTCTCAAAAGAGAACTACAAGTCCGATCCGGCTGAAATTTTGTCAGTAGCCGTCTACAAGACGGTACTACACTATAGTGTATTTCTCTTGCAATAGTGGCACCATCTAGCGGTGAGGCTAGGTACTTGTCAAGTGACCCACGTATGTTGGGTGTCGAAACGTCTTCTGTGAAGCTTCTGGTCGTTCTCTGACGCCGTGCCATCCCTACGAAATGGATGGCGATACGAAGAAAGATGGGGGAAGAACGAGCGAAAGGGCGAATCGCAATGTCTGTGCTTGTGTGTGGGATTCTCTACATGTCATAGACGAGGCACATGGGATTCTTCAGGAGATTCCAAGTGTGCAAAGCAATCTGGTATCATGGCTCGGGTAGAGGGAAGCTCAGTTTTGACAGCCTGGACTACGCGTCCAAAGCTAATCCCCTTTACCATTCCAGGTACCAATGACGATGACGTTGAAGTTTACATCGTTGGAAGGCAACGATTTTTTTTCGTCCCCTTTATCATTATTCTAAAGGCTTCTTGTTGGCGAATTGAGGTCGTAATTATCTAATGAGAATACGTAAAAATGTTGGAGAGATTTTCAAAGCCTGAATCGTCCAGAAAAGCATTCAGCAATTAAAAATATTTCACTTTCATTGCATCCCAACGATGCAAACTTCAGTGTCACCAATGGCGAGGAGATCTTTCTGCAACTTCTTTCTCTCTCTCTTTCTCTCTCTCCGTCCCCCTCCCCCACTCTCCTTCCCTGCCACCCTATTGAGGACATTTGAGGGATACAATCCAGTAGCCGGAATTTGATTTCTCAACTGAATGTCCCAGATGTAAGGTAAAATCTGTCCTAACTGGTATAATATGTAGAACAAGCTTCGAATTTTCACTTGAATTATTTTTCTAGTGATTATTTCATTTGCATTTGTTAATATTTAATTATATTAGGCAAAACTCTTGAGGGCGTTTATACAGCGTCAGTTTGGTGAGGAGGAACGGGAGAGCCGAACGAGAAAATGAGAAGAATTTTACTACCTTATAATAAATTACAATAGATACAATTGTAAAGTGAAAGGTTAGGAAATTTTCCACAAAGGTTCTTTAATACAGAAATTAGTCACACGAAAAATCAAAACATTCGGAGCCAATCATTGTGCTTTACCTCATAGCCCCAGAGAGTAAAACAACAATCCGTAAGAACACACGCAAAGTTACTGCAAATTAAAAGTGTCGTGATTCGCCAACAGGTCAGTAAATCCACATAAAAATGTGCACACATGCTTGAGACAAACGATGTAATGATGCATCCAATTTTGAATACCATAGCACCATTTCTATACGACTCTCATACGTTCGTGAAAGAATGAGACAAGACTTACAAACAAGTGATAAGAGAATAAACGGGCGTACACAAGTTCATGGGAAAGTTTTCGAGCACCACACACGTCTCGAAAAGCACTCCTGCAATGATTAACCAATGTTTTTCGCTCAAGGAGTGGGATAAGGAAACTTTTAACGTATTTCATCTCACTCAATATCGCCACGGGGTAGAGCGTGCCACCCAGGGGATGAAGCCACATGCGAAGGGCCTCTGGGAGCGCATACATACATATACATATGGCGGAAGGGTGCGGTCGCCGGATATCCGCGGTATTATCATCGTCTGCGCGCGTGGTATCTCGATAAATTATCGGAACTCTATATCCGTCTTAAACATCGCGTGCATGCGCGCGCACGAGTCTCGGCATCAGGATAAGACATTACGGATGTGTGTTGCTGTCGTATATAAAACAGCGGATGCGCGATGAAGGGAGCGAAAGAGAGCGCCGGTACAACGCGGAGCAAGGCCGGTAGTAAAGCACGAGGAAGATGAGATGAAAAATGTTGCCGCGATTTCCGTTTGTCAAATATCGGGTGAATCACGGCGAGAAACAACTCCACAACCCTGCCTCCCTCCTTCGCCGCCTTTCTATCGCTCTCTGAGAACCGTAACGACTCAAAAAACGAATGAACGAAGGTACAAAAGAATGGAAGGGGCTTTACGTTTTATTTTCGAGAATGAGTAATGGTTAACGGCTTGACGAGGTTCCGGGTCTCACAGAGTGTACTTGTGTGACTATGAACAAAATGAAGGCAACGTTAAATGAGATTCTAATTTTAAAAAAGAAGAAGAATAAGGCTGTTAATAGTATCATGAAAGCGCGACCTCGTGAAGCCCGCCAAACGTGAATAAGAAACGGGTAGGAACGCACAGAGGCGAGGAAGAATCGAAGCCAAGCTTGGAGGCAGGCCTGCAGATATACACATATATATTTACAGGAAAAATGTGCGCATCGGCAAACGGCACAAAGGAAGAGATATTTCAATGCAACTCTCGCGCGACCGCGGGAACGAAAGGGGAGAAAAAAATAGAATGTCGGGTAAAGGAAGGGAATTAAGGATAAATGTCGGAGAAGAGCAGGGCTTTATAGGTCGCTCAGCAAAGGATCGCACAAGACGTATGGCGGAGCACACAGAGAGCGTTTTTTTTCTTCTCAAATCATTGAAGGACCGGGGCCTATCTCTCTTTAGTCAGGAGAAAAGTCGAAGAAAAAAAGTACAAGCAGCGAACTGCAAAGTAAAGGCAAGATCAAAGTTGAAACGGCAATGATACGGAAAGATATATATCGATGAGCATCAACATTCCACAATGGAAAAAAAAAATTTGCCATTCCAATTATCTTTTTATCGAACGGTTTGCAACTATGGCGTTTTTTCACCAATTGGTATTTCGAATTACCGATTTTTTGCAATTTGTGGGCTTGTTCGCGATCGAGTTAAGTATTGAATGTAATCATTGGTAACGCGGCGAGCGTGCACCAATTTGTTTTCAGTTCGCTTACTGTTTTGAGTCAATTTTCCGGTAACTGATTTACGTTCGAGACTTTTGTTCATTTCAATAAAAAATGAGACGCATCTGAAGACTTTTTCACGTGACAATACATACAATGTACCGAAACGCAAAAAATTTATAATTTCCGCGCGATTCCAGCTAGGTTGTATTTGGTGGGAGAAGTTTATTGATCATGTAGATAGATACGTGTAGTGCTCTGTTGTATATGCAACAACACATAACATACCCATATATATATATATAGCGGGTGTCCGATGTAAAAAAAGCATTTAAGTAAAGCGAAAAGATGAGGTTATACAAAGAGAGGACCATCCAATGGTAATACAAATTTGTTTTCTGTCAACACGTCTACAATATACCGCGCCAACCTTTAATTTCTTCCAACGCAAAAGAATGATTTTTATTTCCTCCAAAAATAGCAGATTTTGAGACGATAGCAATGGAAAAAAAGACTTCAGCTTCAAAATAAAAAAATGTTATGGCTGTTTAAATTTGTTCTAAATATTGGATACTACATCCATTACAGCAGCCAAATTCGAAAGACGTATTCGACTCTGCGTCGAGCATTATATAATTAAAGTGCAAAATTATGCACTTTCATATTTTTATTACGTAAATGAGAAAAACTTTTGTGTTACTACCAACTTGATAAAGTATAACATACTCGATGATTATTATGAAAAAAAGGCGTCAACGAATATGTTATACCACTCAGAATGAAATTTTGACTCATTCATAATTATGCATATTCATATTTATGTCACGAGATTATTTATTATTACTATTAATTAATATTAAGTGTTGCTGAAATACGGTGAATTTGTGGACATTGAGGTTGGCTGCAATGCTCTTCATTCGCCAGCTAAGGTTTGCGACATCGTTCATCAAACTTTGATTTTTCAATATTGAATAGGTATTCAATATATGGCTTACGATGGGCCAGATGGGGACTTTTTTTCTAAATCTTTACAAAGGTTTAGTTTGCGTTGATCCGTTGTTAGACATGGTTTATCTTGGTGCTAAATAAGAAAAATAATTGTATCACCAGTAGAGTGAACGTATTGCCTATCTAACCGCACGTGAAATGACATACATTAAACTATTCCTTATCTCTGGCGTTTGGTGGTGAAGAAATTTAAAAAAAATCGTAAACACTCACAACCAGTATAGTCTGGACGATATCATATACAGTGGGTAAAAAAATATTTGCACCCGTCGTCTTTTAAAAATTGTTCTTCGAAAAAATAAAATCCTAAATATCCTAAAATAAAATCCTAAATATACATGCAGTCTGTTTACACAAATGTTGGGAAAAAACGAACAAAAATATAAAGCCAAATTAACAACAGTTTCGTGTGAGATGTACAGATACTTTTTTTACCCACTGTACATTTTTTTTAATGTGATCTTGGATTGTGCCTACCCCTTGCAGTTGAGGGTTCTTCGACTAGTGCGTGTACATCAACAAAACTCACTCGAACCGAAAATGTGCCGCCGAAATGGCACCCCCTGCCTTAGCATTACCCAAGTTGTGTCCATGTGTGTATGTGTTTGTGAGGGTTTGATTAAGGGTTTACTTTTGTCTATGTATACGCGCTTAAAAAAAAACCTTAACTGCCATTTAACAGCCATAACTGATCTTATTGCTCAACGTAGAGTCTAATGCACCTGTCGAAATTTGTCACTGTAAGGTATACAGAGCGTGGGATACTTCCAAAAGATCTAAGCCGCCACAATATTTTCGATTTTTGGGCTAGAGAAGTCTTTTTTTTCCCACTGCATTTGTCTCAAAGTCAGCTATTTTTAATATTATCGCGTCATCTCGGAGACGTGTCAACGATAAAAATATTTAGTATTACCATCGCATGTCCCCCTCAAAACCATAAACCTTTTATGGGAAACACTTTTTTGTACGACCTCATCTTTTCGAACGATTTTAATGGTTTTTTTAAATCGGACACCCCGTGTACGATAACAAGCGAGACAATTGGGCCGTATTATATTGTGTTCACATTGTCACGTAACTGAGTCCCCTCACCTGCTAGTTGAACTCTGAAAAAACATAACGGGAGCGAGAGGGATAGAATAGGCACATAGATGGAAAGGACGTTAACACTTGGTTGGCTCTCACAGCATCTCGCGAGAATGATAGTGCAAGGCGCGTCAGTTTAAACGGGAAATTTTCGTATAACACGTCTGTGTATCTTACATATACATCCGATCCCACGTCACTTCGTATATAATGTGTCTACAGACGTGGATATATATACATGCATATGTACATATGTATAACATGGATCGAAGACGCAATTCCCGTTTTATACGCTAGTCCCGGAGCGACAATTGTCCCCTACGCCTCGCAAGAATGAGCGCATCGTTAACGAGTTCCTTCTCTCGACGTTTCTCTAGCGGGATAAACTATCAAGATTCATTGACGATTATCTTACAAACGTTCGCCAACGACGTCGCAAGGACGCCGGCAATCCAATAGAATTCCATGTTTGGTAACGACGTTGCTTCTGGTGCATGGAAACAGCGAAAGATGTATGCTCATATATATACGCACCCGTTTCAAAAGAGATACGAGTATTCCACTTGGGGTGATTCATTCGCCTTGCTTATCATCAACGCAGTACTTTATGAGATAAATTCGGCTCCATTGTTTCAGATATGTGTCGACGGCATAAGTGCATGCGATGTCATATGTGCGTGTATGTTTTTTTTGTGTTGTTCGTACATAGATCTAGGAAATTATACCAAGGCACCGCAAAAGTATCAAGAAGGATACTTATCATTCCCCCTATCATTTATAGGGGTGACAAGGATACTTATCACCCCCTATAATTTGTATACCCATAGAGATCCGGAGATAAGTTTTTTTTCCATTATTATTTTAGCCGTCAATTAATAAATCCACACTTCTATAATTTCAGGCAACAGTTGACGTATCGCATAAAAAGGGTATGTGCCAGTATAAGGGATGTTATTGGAAGTCGCAATTCATATAATGTAGCGACTTAACAAAAAAAAACAGGGTGAACGCGAATCCGATGGTCTGGTAAAACAGTGCTGCTTGTACAGACCGCCGGGATACGCGATTATTAACAGCTGATAACTATAAATGATGTAATTCGGGCTGTGTGGAAGCACGGATATAAAAAGCCGATAACGTTGATATCGATTTTCGGAGATTTATCATTGTTCGCGACGCCGACAAATCGCTATATGTTTTATTTTTGTTCGAGAATTTGGCGTTGTCATATCAATTCGTCAGAGATTTTTTGTTCTTGACGCGTGTGTACATCACAAGGAACGGCGAGCTCAAGGCAACAACGTCAATATCCACGAATCCTTCGTGAATCCAAATCCAGGACTGTTAATTTTACTCACTCGGAGATGTGAATGGGGCAGGATGGTTCGTCGTCATTTAATGGTTATTGCACCGTCGCCGGTGGTATGATAGACATGGATAATAAGAGACGAGTATCCGGAATGATAGACGTATATCCAAAGGTTCTTACCTGAAACAAAAAATATCGGAATGATTAGATGAATCCTTTCGGTCTGCCTCGGGACATAAATCCACTATTGATAGGATGCGAAGCATACTCAAGAGCAGTAACACTGATAGACCCGGTATGAGCGCCTTTACATTTGTGTGCGTCTCAACCGGTCTGTATAAATGCATAAAGTCTTAATGCTTCATCATAAAAGTATATCGAGCGAGCGAAGGGGGGAAAGAAAGATCGCTCAGCATGGCAATTATCGATCGAAGTACCGCGGAGAGTCATCGTACGGCCATCACGAACGTTGAGGCTCCCCGCGGCGTGTAGGTACGGAAGTTCACCGAGAGCTCAATGCTCCCGCCCTCTCTCTCTCTCTCTCTCTCTCTCTCTCTCTCTCTCTCCCTCTCTCTCTCTTCCTCTTACTCCCACGGCGAGAGATCGAAAAAAAGATCGAGACAGGACGCTTTGGCGAACTCGTCCTTGCGTTGCGCTCATCAACGATGGAATGACGAGATTACGATCTTAATAACTCACTCTCGGGGGGCTCTCATGTATACGGCTGGAAGAGGATATCCCCAGATGTGTTCTTTTCTTTTTTTCGCTATTAATTAAGGGAAAACCGCCCGGCTGACGGAGAACAATTTGTTCATCGTCGGTAAGCCGCGAGCAACCAATGCCCAAAGCGAGCTATGCAGCGTGTAAACGAAACAATCCAAAATAATCACTGTTACTGTCAAACAGTGACGTAATATCGTATCTATAATTTCGCCATTGTCGTTGACATTGATGACGGGCGCGTAATAATATAAATGAGTAATAGGGATATAAAAGCGAATTGTTTAACTCCAAGTGATTATTACGATGAAATAACTTTTCTGTCTGAAACTTGCTCAATAAGGGTGCGAATTCCTCACCACTGAATAGCACTTATGTTTTTCAGTAACTGGGACATATGTTGACCCAGGCGTAATTTCAAAAAATTTCCAGACTGGGACAGCATATGTCCCGTCAGATGTGAAAGGGTTAAATGCCGCACAAAAAGTATAGATTATAGGGACGGCTCGACCGTAAAAGACAATTGTATCAGGTCCTTCCGAATGGTACAAAAGTGCCTCATCAAAACTCATCGGGTGTACATAATAAGCACTGTATGGAGGAAGAAAAATCGAAAAGAAGGATGTAATTGCAATGGAGGCGGCGAGCAGAAGTCAAAAAGAGGCTTCTGCTCGCCTGTAGAATCCGAGATTATACAGAGACCATTCCATTATTCGACTTTCCTCAAGGATCGCTCCTCTTATTTCAAGCCCTTGCAAAATTGCCGCTCGAGTCGCCAGGATCTGTCGAGAGTTAACCGAACGCGAACTTCAAGAGGAGCAGGGATGGAAGCCCTATGGGCAATTCAGGTTTGACGTGGCTTCGATGGCCCCGTACAATGAATACATCCATTCAGCGTACATGAAAATAATTCCAGAAATATAACGGGCACGTGAAGTAATTCCAATAAAAATGAGTAGCTCGGTGAAAACTCCTACGGTATTTAATTATCTTCGACGTCACCATGTCATCGCTACAAATCGTATACCGTGTAGTAAACACATTACTGTAAATAGGGAATCCCCCGGTGAATGGAGACTTTTCCCGAACTGGATGTCGCGTTATCCGCCATTCGAAGAAGTTCCAAAGGGGCTCCTTGAGTCTCCAAAGAAATTACTTATTACCTTAGAAAATAGCATTTATCCGCATCTTTGCTCGCGCGTATCCAGAAAATGAATATCTTTTGGGCCATATCGTGAGCTTTTATGCCAAGGCTGTTGTGAAAAACACAATTCCGATATAACGTTAAAAAAGCGTTTTTCATATATTTAATTAGGTATTTATAATCGCAAAAATAGAACAGAAAAACAGCCAGATAGTGATTAAGGCTGATGAAACTGTCTGAAATTAAATATTTACCACAGTACTGGTAAGATAATTCCGCCTCGCTACAACATTCACAGCTGGGCCAGCTGATGGGACATTTTTGGAGACACGAAACAGTATGGACATCGTAAGTCGCAGTAACGGTGGCAAGATGTCAGTCTGCACGATGGCCGTTTCCAAACGTTCAATATCAACTTTATAGCGATCTACAGCATTGTTAGCCTGTTTGAATGAATCGATCAACGTGGATATTTCGACGTTACGCGGACGTTTTATCGCCATTGTACAAACATGTATAGGTACGGCGTATGCGTGCGGAAATCACTATTCCATATATTCTAGAGGTAAATATGCGTGGTCCGTGGTTTACGTCGGGCTGCCGAGAGTGAAAACCCGCAGTAAGTATGTATGAACCGCATTTTGCGTACATGCATGACAGACCACACCACGTCCGCTGGAACGCGAATTCGCGATCCCACAAATCTCGGCAGCGTGTCGCTCTCGCAAAATTATCCTCGGTTTGCACAAACATCTGGTTCGCCGAGGGGCTCAGACTTGCATCTCTGTTCGTATATAATGTTGTAATACACTTTCAGAACCCGGGGAAACGTCGACGATAGGAATTGTGCCCGTTTCTCTTTCTCTCTGTCTGTCTGTCCTCACCCCCTCTTTCTCTCTCACTTGCTCTTGTTCTCTTTCATCTATGCCAACGGCAGCATCTCGTAGCCATAATTGGCCGCGAGACTACTCAGGTAGTTTGAGCGCTTCCTCTCTTCCGCACTATTCTCTAGATTGTCTCGTTCAGTCTCGCTGGACCGTACCAGAGCGAATAAGCCAACATATATATTTACGTCCAGTGAAGAGGGTTGTCAGCAGTGAGTTCGGTCTTCTCGTCTTGTTTCTCCTCTTCCCATATCGCGATCCTTTCCTCCTGCATATATTGTTCGTCATAATAGTTCGTATGAGCTCGTATATGCATGTTATTTTTTCGTTTCCTAGTATTTTCGCAACGAAAGAAATAAATAAACGTGCACCACGTTTGAGAAATAAATGAACGAATAAATAAAGTCTTGAAAAATAGCATTAGATCTACAATTCTATTGAAATATGATGGAATATTGCTTTGTTAGAATACTTTAACAATTGCCCTTTTAAATAGATACTGGAGGGGTGTGTATGGAACGACACGGTTGATGACCAAATTATTTGAGTTTCGTAAAGCCAACAGTACCAGCCAATAATGTAAACATGAGAAACTAATGGAGAGGAGGGAGAGGGGGGAGAGGGACGTAACAACGAGGCTGACGTAGCGCCAGTCAGGGATGTTTCATCGATCACCTGAACGCCGAATACGAGCTAATCGCAACCTCATTCTGTCCTCCTGTCGCTCACGATAGTAAGGGAACGCGATGCGCGAATCAGGGCGTTTGCGCGGACAACCACGATGAAATCGACGCTCAAGGGTAGCACTTTTTTTTAAATCCCCTGCTCCCCACACTTTGCCATGAAAATTTTTTTTCAACCCCGGCCAACGCAGACATCAGAGAGCCCTCGGAGAGTAAATGAAAGGGATTGCACACAGAAAGGGGCACCGAAAGGACGAAAACCTTTTTTTAATTGTCGACGGTTTTTTCCGCCGCTCTAACGAGAGACTCGCAAAAACTTGAAAAGTCGATTTTTCACGGTGCCCTGGCGAACCACTGACCAATGATATTTAACCTGTGCCCACCGGACCCCTCCGCGCGCATTCTCCCGCTGGGCAACGATTCATTGAATCCCAACGGCGTAATTAGCAAGTTTCATATATGTATATACAGGAATGGCATATCTACACAGAGGCATAATGAAGGCAAACCAATGAACGAAAGATTTACCCCAACCCCTTCTGCAAACGTAGCTGCTTTTCGACCAAATTTATTCCCATTTTCTATCTCCCGTGCTGTTACAGCACACCTTCCCACGTCCTCATTTGGAAAAAGGAATGTGGCACTTCTAAATGTGTGTGTGTGTGTGTGTGTGTGTGTGTGTGTGTGTGTTTGTGTGTGTGTGTGTGTGTGTGTGTGTGTACACGTTCCGGTATGTGTCTAGCCCGGGGGCAAACTCGATGCCGAAAGGGCAAGGGGGATGGGAAAAGAAGAAGACAGTACGGGTATCCGTAACGAAGAAAGAATGCGAGATAGAGAGGGCCAGAGAGAACGGTGCCCTTGGCGGAATCCGGCTAGCGAACGATAAAGGCTTGAAAAATGGTGGGTCGTGCCGCGTTCACGTCCCGCGGGATTCTCTCGTGTAACCCCGAGCATTTACGGAAGGGTGGACAGTGGGGCTTCTGAGCCACATGGAACGCTATGCCCACTATTTACCTACACATAGTACCGTACAAACAAATATGTTTGCTTGTCCGTATGTAGGAACGAAGGGCGGAGGTAACGCAACGTCTGCAAAGTGGGTTGTTTGAAATGCGGGCCCATTGTCGGTTGATAACCATTGGATTTTGAATCCGTGGCAATACTTTGGTTTAGAGAAGTATCCGCCTTTTTTGTTATCCCGCTATCTACTTCTGCCAAATCAGCGCTATCCATAAGTTGTGCCAAATATTTCGCGGATACGTGTACTTCTTACCCTCTCTCCCTCTCTCTCTCTCTCTCTCTCTCTCTCTCTCTCTCTCTCTCTCCCTTTCTCGTACGCGCGCGAGCTTACTTACAATAAAACCATGTTCATACGCGAAAGTTTTGTCTGTCGGCACGATACGATTGCTACATAGCTCCGCAGCTTCTGAGTACGGAGTGAAGTGAAACGTATATTCTCCATGCACTCGTTTCAACTGATGTTTAGGCATACTTATAGTTAGGCAACTTATGTTTAAACACCTGAACTCCGAAGTGACATATGAACTAAAGAACTTGAGCTGTCAGGTATTATATTTCGCCGTCGTCGTCAGATTGGCCGAACGAGATACAACACGATTGCTGCTTTTCTGGTTGAGTCTCATCCACGCACTCGTCAATTTTTTTTCGTCTACTCCGCAGCATTTGAGGCAAAATTTGCACATGCTACATCTGTGAGCGGAACAAAAAAAACAGTGAACGGCCAAGAATAGATTTGAATTCCACTGGTCGCGGGGGTAAGAAAGTCTGAACCTTGGAATGATTTAACGTCCGCCTCGGACATTTTCTCGTATGTATAGCACCTGCCGGCGTATAAAGATGGTCACGGTGACGGTAAGTGCGGACGCTGTACCTAACCCCGCGTATACGTTGCCGCACACGGCCGCAAGCATGGGGTATAATGTCGTTGTTGCTTAACAACTCTCGCAAAGGCCTCGAGTATGAGAGAAGGAGAGAGAGGGGGGGAGAGAGAGAGAGAGGGAGAGAGAGAGGCAGAATTTGATTTTTGATTTATTCATTTATGCCCTGCAAGCTTTGGGGCAAGGTTACATTGCGCTCAAGTGACAATAGCAAAATTATAATAAGAACAGAAAATAGTAGAAACAACAGATGTTGCGAATACATTACTTATACGTACGTTCTAAAATTTAAAACGAAACTGTAATGAGCATTCATTACAGTTTCGTCAGGAGTGCGGTATAGTGAGTCGCCGGTGCAAGTTTAAAAGTAGGAATAGCATAAACTGTACTCAAACGTAAGATGTCGAAAGTAGAGAGTACAGAATTCAGCCTAAAAAGACGGTGGGGACACTTTACAATTTTAAGTTATGATGGCGCTGTAAGTACTACAACCAAAATTTGTTGACTTTTACACTCAAACAGACGGGGAGAGAGGGAAGAAAGAGAGAGAGAGAGAGAGAGAGAGAGAGGGGGGGGGGCGATTGCGGAACACCGCATGGAGACTACTCACACGTGTTTGTACATCCGCGAAGGAGCGAGACGCATGCTACAACTTTTCGCAAGACTCAACATCGTGAATACCATACGTATATAATCGTAATTCTTACGGGAGGAGAGACGTATGGAAGCAGCGTACACACTCGCGGTTGCGTAGGATAAACGGCCAATCTTGCGCAGTGCACTCGCGGTTAACACGCGGGAAAGCGGCGGCATAAAGCTGTACGCATTTAACGCGTGTCCCTTACTCGGAGAAAACTGCGCCTATAAATTGCAAGAGAAATGAAGAAAAAGGAGTGGGAGATATAAGGAGAACACTCCTACGAGAATGGATAAAACGATGAGGAAAGACAAAGTAATGGCGAATGCGACATTGCAACGATAAAGTTAGTCTTCGCTTATGGACGAATAGCTTAAGCGCTTGATAAAAAGCCCCCCCCCCCCCCCGCCTTTCTCTTCGAAGATCTTCCCGACTAGAAATTTTGATCCGGCAGCCTGAAGACTGATCAGGCCGCTTTCAAGCTGCGGTCCGTGGCACCGTAGTACGGCACGTCTGATCAGTGCCGGAAGTCCCCCGAACCAGTGGAAACTTAGTCCGGGCGCGAGTAGGCACCCTGAACAGGGCCAAGTACGCTAGCGTGTATGCCGCTGTAACATGGCGTTCATGGATGCCAGGTTACGGCAGGCCTGATCTGTGCCGTGGGTGGACCGGATCGGCAGAACCTTAGTACGGGCGCAAGGGGGCACCCTAAACAGGCCGAAGTACGGTAGCCTGTATGTCACCGTAATATGGCGTCCATAGACGCCGTTTTACGGCACGTCCGATCTGTGCCGGATGTCGGCCGGATCAGTGCAGCCGTAGTTGGCGAATCAAGATTTTGAGGTTAGGTTTCATTGACGTCTGCGATATAAACCGTGTGAATTCGAATAATGTACACTCTGCGAACGGGTAATAAGCATGGACTAATTGTTTATATACAAACGAACTGAAGCGATATTATTTAATAATACATAATTCCAACTATTCTTAATGGCAGAACATAAAATTACTGATTAATTATTAATTATGACTGATTCATACATCTATAAATGTATATAATATATAAATAAGAATAAAAGTGAATTTACTATTTTTGTCGAAATTACATGCGTGTGAGTTGTTTTCACTGCTTGAGGGCCTTTGCACACGGCGTATTTTCTACACGCAGACGACACGGTACAAACCCGATACACACATGATACACACGCTTTTTGGACTGAAAAACGCGTATAGATCAAGTGTGTATCGCGTGGTCTGCGCGTAGAACATACGCCGTGTGCAAAGGCCCTAAATGGGCAAAAAAAATCAGCGGTAAAAACATAATTATTGTTGCATTGCAATGATGCAACCTTCAACATCATACATAAAATTATTGATATTCTTTAGAATAGAATTAGACTGATGAAGACAGGAAAGAAAATAAGATAGTTTACACAAGTGTTAGGATGACCAAATGGGTAGCGCGCTCAGCTCTAGAATAAGAAGGCATAGTTTCAATCCCGAGGGTAGGTAAAATCTTTACCGAGGCAAAATATGTTTTAATTCAATTATCATATAGGCAGGAACATTAATAAGGTATATGGAGAAAAAAATACTAATGCAATTTTTTTATTCATAATTTTTGGATTGTTTTTATTAGTCATTTCAGGCATAGATACGGGAGCCGGATCAGAGCCTGCAAAGGTATACTGATCAGGTCCGTAACCGGCATCCGCATCAGGGCCGAGTGCAAAAAGCGTTTCACGCCTGTTAAAGCCCTGATACGGCGGCCTGTAAAGTGCCATGGTACGGCATGCCGGATACGGCCTTAGTGTGCCCCGTAGCAAAATTTATAGTCGGGTTTGCAAGAGCCTTCCCGTATAATGATAGATACGTTTTGTTTCTCACCGTCACTCGGGGATAACTGTTCACGTCTTATCCGCATCGGTCCATACACAGTATGCCCGTTAAGCGGACCTTTGAGCCATCTTAAGGCGCCCCTTTCTTTTTTTTTCCGTCTGATGGATGATTTGACAAAACAGACGTTCAAGCTACGAACATCGCGCTCTTACTAGAATACACCATGTGTCTTGTCATTACAAACCGTAGGCATGAAAAAAAGAAATGTGGCTACCGAAAATATACCCACCATACCAAATACTTTGCGTTTATCCGTCGATTTCTCTAGAACTATTTATTGTTTAGATTTTTTCCTATCCATATTAGGTATACACATTACATACGTGCCCAGATAGACAGTCATGATCATCACGCCGTGCATACAATTGTTGAAGCAAATTTTACACCATATTGACTACATGTCAGGATGCAAAGCCGTGAACACATTTAGAATCGTGAATGTACCAAGCATTTTGATCTCAATATGTCGTTTACAAATGCATCGTACGTTTGGAGCACGTTGAACTCATGTCGCTTTGCTCAAGTGTCCACAATTAATATCTGCAAATTTTACGTCATATGGAAGTCATCCAATGACTTGTGTTGATGAATTCACTGGGTTAGCACTGGTAGTAGACATGCCATGCAAGCAATATGACAGCGATATGCATGTTTGTCAGTGACACATTCGATGAGCGCAACATGACGGCGAGATGCGTGTTTCTCAGTGATACATCCTATGACGGCGATATGCATGTTTCTAAGTGATACATCCCAGGAGCACAATATGATGGCGATATGCATGTTTCTCAGTAATACATTCCATGAGCGCAATATGAAGGCGATATGCATACAAATCCAGGATGATACGAATAGGCAGACAGAAAGAAAGTTTGCACAAGTGTTAGAATGGCTCGGCAGGTAGCGCGCTCAGCTCTCGAATTAGGAGACGTGGTTCAAACCGTAGGTAGGTACAAAATTTAACTAGGCAGGATACGTTTTAATCCATTTATCATATAGGCAGGAACATAAATAAAGCATATGCGGACATAAAAATCCTACCAGATTTTTTTAATCAACATTTTTGGATTTTTTTATTTTTCACGCTATGACACTCATATGAGCACAGCATAGTTACGTCACGCCATGCCGCTAATACGAGCTCCGTATGAGTACAGCATAGTTACGTTACGCCATGCCGCTAATATGAGCTCCGTATGAGCACAGCATAGTTACGTCACGCCATGCCGCTAATATGACCTCCGTATGAGCACTACAGTTTCTTCACGCCCTGACACCCATATGAGCCCCATATGCACTCACTTATTGTTAGATATTCGTGAGCCGAATTTGCTTGTCTGATGAATTTCTTGCATGCATATTCGCGTGAGAACAACTTTACTTCATTTGGATGTATCATTGTGAATCATCATGTGATGCAAATATGACTTCAACGGAAGCACTCATAAGGGATACACAGCTGTGAGACTTTCTATGCCGCAGTGATGATGTACATATGATGCCAATATGAGGTACTTCCGTCTATCTGCGTGATTGCAATAAAAATACACGAGCGGGGAATATAACCGGGACTCGAAGACGACCACACAAGGCGCGTGGAGCCACGCGCACGCTGCCAAAGGCGGTGATATAACATATACGAGCGCGAAATTAGAAGCTCGCGATCTTATGAGGTTGAAGTTTGCATCATTGGAAGACAATGAAAATTAATATTTATGCACTCCTTTCATTTCTTTCGACAGGTTTGGCCTACAAAAATCCTTCAACCATTTTTAAAGATATTTATTCAGCGATCAACAATATCAATCTATAAAAAAAGATCTTCTATAATAATAAAAAAAATGGAAAATAAAATGTAAAGAACTTTCGTGGTGTTCCATTGATGTAAACTTCAACACCATACGATCTATCATTTACCAATTACACGCATAAAACCTGATCTAATGAGAAATATTTTTAGCGTGTAACTGCTATTGTAAAACAAGTGCTACATGATGCTTGCTTAGCAGTTTTTTCCATGACGCGTAAGAGATCAGAGCTAACAATAGCAATCAGAGGTATGAACATATGTGTGTACGCGCGCGCGTGTGTGTGGAATATCGGGATCGGCTTCCTTTTCGCAGAACCGTGCTTGGGCAATCAGAGTTTCGTATAGAGTGGCGAACGAACTGCCGCGAGAATTGATCTGGTAAGAGTAATCGGAGAAGATCCATATCGCGTGGAGCACGTACGTATGGGCTGGTATCCGGTATCGGGATAAACGCGAGTAATCTTTTGACAAGTCGCACATATACGCTACGTGTATCTAATTTACAGTGGCAGGTAGTCAGCCCCGTTCATGAGGGCGATGAAATGGCAGTTGTGGATATTTAATAATTTTTTCCGGACATAAAAGTTGGCTTGTCACTAAGTTGTGAGAAACGATTCAAAAAAGCTTGCCTGCATAAGTGCAGGACATTGGCATGGAACCGTGACTGTGCTGTGTAGGGGAAACTATTTTCTGCTTGCTATTCTGGTCTAAAACTTTAAGATATATTTGTTACACGTCTTAACGCAGTGGAAAATAATGGTTTTTAAGGAGGTACGGTGATGACCATGCTAGTAAACTTAGAGTCTATTTCACGCCGCAATATCGCCACGTTTTAGATATATGTATGTGGCCTATTTTTCGAGAAATATTTTTTAAGTATTGAATTTCGAGTTTCCTATTATTTTTATAATATGGAAACAACCTTAATAATCTACTACTCGACTTCAGTAGTACGCGATATCGTTGACGTTTAGCATCGTCGCATTTTCGGTGGCTGTCATCAGTTCCATGCACCCGGCTTATTATTTTTTGTAGCCGGTTAACATAGAGAATGGAAATACTGTGGAAGTTTATCAAAAGAGTAACGGGATTGTACCTGAAGTCCAGTTTAGAGACAAATGTAGATTCTGACGGACAAGAATTAGAAAATGAAAAGATAATATTGCGATTGCAAATAAAAAAACGTCGCGTTGAAGTTAACCTCAATGTCCAATGTCCAATCTGTCCAAAGTCAAAACATATTTCATCGATTGTTATGTTATTTTTCCGTTTCCCAATTTTCACAATATTTGCAGGTATAAAAAGGAACGTTTATTTTATATGACGGTTCTCCCATGCTGAATTTATATATAGATGCGTTGTATAGGTACATGTCGCCAGAAAAATAGAGATGCCTTTGCTGTACGTAAAAGAACTTCAAGTAAATATCGACGAAAGGCCTTTTATAATCGATTAAAAAACGTATGGCTTCACACAATCATATTTTTTATTCGCGTTGAAAATATCCGATAGACGAATCAAATTTGCGGGGGTATCCGGCGTTGCCACACTTCGAGCAAGATGGCTGCTGTTACGTCACGAGACGTCTCTCTCTCCGAATACGTCGGTTTTTCGCGACTTTATTTCTAAATTTATTGCTTATTTCTGCGGTGAGCTTTCCAATTCAAGGTGCCTTATTGATCACAACGAAGCAACGAACGCAACCGTCAGTTTTTTTTTTAAGCGTGTCTTGGCTCCATGTAGCACAAAAAAATCGATATATGAGAGAACAGGCAGATTTTGTCGTCTACCTGTGACTAATTCACCAACTTTAACAGTTAAGAACTCGGAAACTGTACGGTAAATCTCGTGGAAATTCCGCATACGCATGGACGAAGGTCTCGACAATGCTATAAAAAAAATCGGGCTTTTATCTTGGACTCGCTCCAATCACCGTACCTCCTTAAGCTGTTTAAAGGAAAACTATTTCAACGCGAATGAATTAATTAATGGTGGAAAAAAGGGAATCGTTATAATAGCGATACTTTTTTATTTTTCAGACAATTATTAAGTTGATGCGATGCAGACGTAGGTATTCCCATCTTACTCCTCTAGTAAAAATCCGTGGGTACAATATACGAATGGGAGAGAAGGGGGGAAGGGAGAGAGAGAGAGAGAGAGAGAGAGAGAGAGAGAGAGAGAGAGAGAGAGAGAGAGAGAGAGAGAGAGAGAAAGAGAGAGAGATCGCCTGGCGTGTGTCGACGTAGAGGAATGATTGCTTCGCGGATAAGAAGTCGAGACACGAGGAATTTCGTGACTCAAAGTATTGTGGCAGTGTCGTACGGTGTACTTGTAAGGTATGGAGATGCTGCGAGAAAGGAAAGACAAAGGTCAAGCACAGGGACTGTTGCACTCGGGTCCGCGAACCCCCACCCTCACGCCCTCCCACTCTTTTTTCATCCTGGGCCTGCGGTGGGCCCCCGACCCGATGAATTCCAAAGTACCGTACGCGATACTCGTTTTCGCTCTTTCTCTCTCTGCCCCCTCCCCTCTCCCTCTCTACGAGAGTGCCATACCAAAAGTGAACGAAGAGAGCATAGAATGCCATAGTGAAGTGAGACGGAGGTAGCATGGCAGAGGCAACATCAGGCATCAGGGAGAGAAAGAGAGGAGCGTGCGAATCATATTGCCGATGCGGGACCCCAACTAACCCAAGAAACGACCTGGCGACCTCAGCGGTGTCCATTCATCGATATCCATCGCTCGTTAAAATACGTACACGTTTAGACCATCCATATAGAAAGGCACTGTACATGTATTTGCACATATACATATTTGGACTCACACACGTACATACACGTACAGTAGGTCTGTCCTCCTCGTCTTTTCTCGCCAAGTTCAAATGCTACATAACGGTATTGGCAGGATCAAAGTATGAGTACAATAAGAAAGAGAGTTGGAGAAATATCTACGTGCTACTACCGAACCCGAGAGATACGTCTGCTTACATGAATCCGCAAGAATAAATACCCCAAAACACGACAAATCATACCCAAGTACAACCCTGAGTCGTTTCTCTTTACTAGGCATTCACTTTTTCTGTTCTCACTTCGCCATCTCTTTTTCTCTCATTCCTAAAAACCCGGCGAGAACACCTTTAGGTCACCATGCCATGCTCTTGGTGATGGGTGATGGAAAGGTTATGGTTGAAATTGTTAGATGTAAAATGTCATTCGTAAGGTTGGACATCTGGCCAGACTATAACCTTGAAATATTAGCGATTTTGTATCAGCATCACATAATTCTTTTCGTGCGAAAATGTCGAGTTTTGAGCCGAATAAGCGTCATTTGCGGGAAGTTTTGATTTACTTCTTTAATTTGAATAAATCTGCAGCTAAGGCGCATCGATTGCTTGTAGAAGCATATGGTGAGGCTGCTTTAAGTGAGAGAAGTTGTCGTGAGTGGTTTCAAAAGTTTAAGAACAATGAGTACGACGTCGAAGACAATTAAAGAACAACGCGGAAGGCCAAAAGTGTACGAAGACTCGGAATTGGAAGCATTATTGGCGGGAGATTCGTGCCAAACGCAAGACGAACTTGCACTCACATTAGGAGTGACTCAACAAGCAACAAGCAATTCAAAAGCAAGGAAATTGATTTTCATATGAACTGAAGCCGAGAAACGTTGAACGCCGATTTTGCACATATGAAATGCTGCTTACCAGGCATAGGTCAAAACCTACTTGGAAACACTCAATTGGGAAGTTTTACCCCACCCGCTGTATTTACCAGACATTGCTCTCCCTGACTATAATTATTTCGATCGATGACGCACGGCCTGTCTCTGAGCAACACTTCTCATCATATGAAGATACCAAAAATTGGGTCGATTTGTGGATAGCCTCAAAAGATAAAACGTTCTTCCGACGCGGTATGCATATGCTGCCAGAAAGATGGGGAAAAGTAGTGGCTGGCGATGGACAATACTTTGAATAAAACATAAAGTACCGTTCTTTCACAATAAATGCCCAATTGTTTTTATTAAAAACGGCGTAGACTTATTTGTACTCGCAATAGCTGAGCGTGCGATGGTTGTCGTTAGATTTAGAGTTCAAGCAAATCGGCGACTTTTAAGATTTGGCGAGCCTGTTGCTTCTCATTATCCTTCTTCGGACGTAGCCGTAATTGAAGCGCAGATTTTTTTACATCCGCCCAATGAATAGATTTTCTCGATAGATATATATATATATATATATATATATATATATATATATATATATATGCATTTAGCAGAAGAGAAAATATTGTGCCGCAGTATCCTGCGAAATTGTAGCTGGTACCAAACAGCCGTAGAAACGATTTTCCTAAAAAATCTGAAGAGTCAGGCGTGCTTGCCTGTGAGCACGCGTGTGTATATGTCTCTACACGAATGATTCCCGTGGCCTATCTGACTTATGCATGTTACCTGGGAGCGCTACTGAATACGGTGAAACTACGTTCTATGACGTAAAAAACGAAAAAAATATGACACAATGGAAAAAAAAGGAAATACAGGGAAGAACAAGGGAAGGGCACTTTGTAGGACAAGAGACTACCAGGGGGAATATAAACATAGAAATGAAGAACCGTCGGCACGTGACTTGGGACATAGGTGATAACGAAACCGTCCACGTGAAGAGTCCTACCACTACAGTGCATACAAGCGTGTTTATATACTCCTGTATACGCCCGTGCATACGCATCAGAACAAGGAAAATGAAAACTCGCCAGCAGAACGGAACCAACGAAAACAAAGTGGTAATGCGTATGAAACGTTTCGAAGTTCGATCAAATGCTTAAAGATCAGGGTACAGTGGTGAGGCTCGTAGAATGATGAAGGTAGTGACACTGGTGGAATTGCCGTAGTAGGGAGATAGTGAGGCTGTTAAAATCACGAACTCAGTAAGGATGAGGTGTTAAGGGGTTACCCCCACTTGCGATTTTGAAAAAATCGATTTTTTTATTGCATTTTTTTGAAGCATAAGTATATGAGAATATGTCCTGAAAATTTCAAGTCGATCCGAACAAAATTGACTGAGATATGAGCGTTGAAAGAGAAGAATCCGTTGTGTAAACGACCGGCTAGTCTGAAGTCTTTCTGAAGTCTAGTCTGAAGTCGGTGACCAAGATTACTCGAACACTAATGAACCGATCTTCTTGAAAATTTGCAGGCTTATTTAATACATAAAAATGTAGTCTTTAATCGTTCGATTTTTTTCGTTAAAACCGAACCATTAACTTTGACTGTCCGCCATTTTGTGAAAAATGAATATTTTTTACAATCCTTCGATTAAAGACTAGTTTATACTTATATTTGACTAAATCCATCCGCATTTTTTTTTTCAGATGATCCACTTCGCCGCAATGTTGGTCACCGCAAACCGTGTACATAAAAACATTATTTCATTGACGGCCATTTGCCACTAAACAATGTAATATTTTTCAATAAAAAAATTACTGAAAGTTCTTCAAGATGTGTTTTTTAAGATGGTATATTGATCGATTAAAAAAGTTTTGTAGTTTTCTTTAAAAAAAATGCATGAAAAAGGCCTTTTTTGCGCTACAAGTGCGGGTAACGCCTTAAGGCCGGAAGAATCATCAACGAAAATGCATGAAATAGACCTGCGTACCATCTGGACTCTATTTAGCGTTACCTTCGGTTGAAGTAACCTTAGCACTTCGCTGCAGTAGGAGGCCTAGTCATTATATTCAGACGCACACACACATAGATGACGAAACTTTGGAACATCTCAACCCGTATTATCAGTTACGGAATGTCTCTTAGACATAAAAATATCGAAGCATATATGTGTGTATGGGTGTGTGTGAGGGAGCGTATGCTCCTAGAACGGTATAACGGTGAGATGGGTACGATGGCTCCAAGCTGACCCCGCCTGTGTGAATGCGTGACCTCGAAGAGGACCCCCATCGCCGGGCCGACGTCGCGAGGTACCAGAAGATCACCATGCTAGGGTCCGTAGACTCATCGGTGAACACGATATCCCTCGCTCGTACCTTTCTTCTCGCGGCAACCGTTTCATTCTCCTTATATTATACCTGCTTCAGCCCCTTTCGTTCGTCCATGCTCTCATGGTGTACTCTCTTCCTTTTCCGTTCCTCTTTTAATGTATACGGCGCATGTCGTACGGTACGTGGCTACACACGCAACCGTGACTGCCTCCCGATCGCACCTGATCACCCATATATTCCTAACGGGCAATACGGAGATTCCCCGAGTGCAACCAATGCACAAGCGGTGGAGTACATCGGGAAAGAGCGAGAGAGAGAGAGAGAGAGAGAGAGAGAGAGAGAGAGAGAGAGAGAGAGAAGTAAACTCTGAGACGCATCACATAGTAAGCGAGCAAAACACACGTGTACCTACCGCAGGAGAGAAAGAGCAGCGAGGGACTTCTCTTGCTCGTCGCTCGCCATGAACTCTGATAGTGCGATCATATAGTGTGTTTCGCGTAGGAGAATCTCCAGCATGTACCTACATCCCTGTCGCGCCCGCTCTTCCTCATTTCTCACTGCTCTCTTCACTCACGCTGTGTTGTAGCGTTTTCGCGAGTTGCATGGCCACATTCGCTACGGATACTACCAGAGTATCGTAGTGTACAACCCGAGTCGGAGAGTGCCAATCGTATTTGTTGTATCGCTTGTCAGGGAAAGCTAAACGTGCGCCATTAAAAACTGACATTGTCTTCGTTTGTCATTGCCTGGAATGGTATTAATCATCCAGATCGCTCGCGCAACCTTGCTACAATTGGGGGTTTTACTTTGCGGTACAATCGCGCACCACCAAGTAAATCTATATATATATTTATCAATCTAGACTGCGTTAAAACTCCTCTCGATTGCAACGAATCTCTTCATCTCCCGTTATGAAGACAAGTAGGCGTGGACCCGTGAACTTTGGCTTTCAGACGAGGAGAACTTATGCTCCGACATCAGACGCGAGTTATCGTTCAAAGAGGAATTTTTTCCTCAAGCGATTACGCGAGCTCGTGACTACGAAGAGAGGACCAGGCTTGGTCGAGTCGAAGAATAGCGCCTTCTCAACTATTAAGGAAGATAGCGCGACTCGGGGTTCGGTAATCTCAAGACGATGGCTGCGGCGATAAACGAGACCATCATAATTAAGGGCAATGAATTTCTCGGGGGTCGTCCTCATTCTCTCCGGAGACTCGAGCCCAAGGAGCCCACCAGGGAGTTGGACGATGAGCTCGCGTCGTCATCTATTCTTCTTCTTCTTATTCTTCTTTCCAGACTCTCGGCCTTCCTACTAGTTATATGCTACGACGCCGAGTTAGACTCGCTGGATAGCGAAGTAAAAAGAAATATCGCACGTATGTGTGTGTGTGCTTGCGGCAACCGGGCTGTAGACGATCCCAGGGAGGTTTTCGGCCTTGCTAGCTTCTGGGGCAAACGTGAACGACTTACGAGTTATGAAACATGTGTGCGAGATACCGACTGTACATTTGAACGGCGTGAACGAACGTTCAACTGCTTTCGTGCTCCACGAACAATTGCAAGCGGATTCCTTGGTGCTTCAGGTTGTACGAGGAATCAGTAAAGCGCTGCCTTCAGAGGCTACGAAATAAGTGGCTTCACTGAGTATTCGAATTAAGACTGAAATACAAATACCCTAGGTCCAATTGCGTCATCCCAAAGTGGGAAATGGATATTGACCCGGCTCGTCTTTTCAGTCGCTCTTCAGCATTTCGCCTTTTTTATCCCAATACGGGAAGGCCAGGTTAAAAAGAGACGCGGAAGAGAAGGAAGAAATTGGTGGGTGGGTGGAAGGGGCAAGTTCACCGGTTGGCACCTCCTCCAGAGTTCGAGGATCGTAGTGAGAGCGTCTATGCTTGAACTTCTCACCGTGCATGGAGCTACCAGCTCAGGAGCTCAGTGTCGAGGGCACCACGGAGAATGATCAAGCGGAGAGACTATACGAGAATGGGTAACGACACGCTTTGCCCTCGGGGACTCGTCGTCGCCCAAGAATTCTGCACGACTTCGTTGTTATATGTGGGATCCGCCATGTTCCGCACGGCTATGCATTGCGTTAAACTCTCGCTCGCAAGAATATAACGCGACGGTAAGGGAAAACGGGGGCGATGAAAGTGCGAGGAGGGAAGAAGATTGGAGGACTGCAATCCAACGTGATTGGTCGACAAATTGAATTTTTTAGCCAAATTAGAAGGGTGCACATTAGGGTGGCCCAAACTTAAGCTCTATTTTTTTCCTTTTTTTCAACATTCAATGATCTTCTTTGAGGAAAAAAAATTGTCGCGAAATCTGCGAGCGGTCAAAATATTTAGGGGTCGCTCAAGCCTCCCGAAAATTCAAATTTTTATTAAAAAATCAATTTTTTTTCGTTCACTTCTCACCCATGAATTTTACGCTCCATAATTTTTAAATTAACCTCGCGAAAGGTCTAGCCGGTTAATGAATATTTAGTGGTCGCTCAGGCGCTTCGTAATTTCCAATTTTTACCAATTTTTTTTTATTCATCTCCCTCATAAATTTGACGCTTTGTAAAATTTTCAAAATAATTAATCGGTTTTCTTTAGAAACAGATTTTTCCAAGTTACCTCACGCTACTAACCCAAGAATTATAATCTTTATTCTCACAAAATAATTCTTTAAAGCTCTTGTCCGTAAACAAAATTATAGGTCTCGCGTTTTATCGGGTTAGAAGTGTGAGGTAAGTTTTAAAAAAACCATTCGGAAAGAAAAAGCATTAATTGTTTTGAAAATGTTACAGTGTCAAATTTTTGAGTGAGAAGAGAAAAAAACATTCGCGACAATTGGAAATTTCGAAGCTCTCGAGCGACCATTAAATATTCATTGGTCGGCTGGAGCTTTCGCGAACTTTATTTTAAAATTATAAAGCGTAAAATTCATGAGTGAGAAGTCAACGAACAAAAAAAAATCGATTTTTTAATGAAAACTCGAATTTTTGGGAGGCTTGAGCGACCTTTAAATATTTTTTTACCGCTCGCAGATTTCGCGATAATTTTCTTTTGATTTAAAGAAGATAATTGGATGGTGAGAAAAAGGAAAAAATAGAACTCAAATTTGGGCCACCCTAGTGCACATGTTATATCCGCGTATCGAAAGGACCAAAATATATATATAAAATACCATGTGCAAAGCGAAACTTTGTAATACTTATTTTTGCTTCTTTGCAAATGCAAAAATGACATCGAAATATCGGTATACGCATGATGTATATGAATTGTGTATGCAATCTAATATATCTCCAACTTTACGAAACATCTCATAAGCAATTCAAGAAAAAATTTAGATGGATATAGAGGTAAGTTAGTCGGCCCAGTGATCGTCATGTTTACACATTAAATAAGTATTTTAAAATAAAAATCAGTCCTTCGTGCAGATCTGTGATATATTAGCTCCCAGGAGATTAGTACTGTGCTGTATTACATTGTCACACTCATACGTATACGTCTTCAAGAATAATCAAATTAAATATATTCAGCTACGACGTCTATCTGTCATTTCGGCCGAATCCTTCATTAGGCGGTAATGTGAACCGTGGGTAACACGCGTTTTGACCCGACGACAAAATATCCTCGACAAAATATCCTCGACAAAATATCCGCGACAAAATATCCGACGACACAATATCCGCAGGACAAAATATCTGCCGATGTTATATACAGTTTAAAGTGTACAGTCATGCCGTTGAAATTTATTCCATGTCAAGTGTACAGTCATGCCGTTGAAATTTATTCCATCATAAAAAGGAGGAAAATTATTAATATGTGACGGATATGTTTGTGTTTGTTTGTTTGTTTTGTTTTGGTTTGTTTGATTGGGTTTGTTTGTTTGGATTCAATGAAGCAATTCGTATTATGCCCCCACCCCACTATCTCACACATCCCACAAAGGTGTTTTATCCGAAAGACAAAATATCTGCCGATATTATATACAGTTTAAAGCGTACAGTCATGCCGTTGAAATTTATTCCATCTCAAGTGTACAGTCAGGCCGTTGAAATTTATTCCATCGCAAAAAGGAGGAAAATAATTAATATGTGACGGATATGTTTGGGTTTGTTTATTTTGGTTTGTTTGTTTGGTTTTGTTTATTTGAGTTTGTTTCTTTTGGTTTGTTTGTTTGGGTGCAATGAAAAAATTTGTATTCATTCGTATTCATTCGCAAAACACCCCACAAAGGTATTTTGCGCGGGACCCCGTTGATGTGGTGGACGAGATTTAGGATTTTGTCTCGGATGTTTTGTCATGAGAATATTTTGTCTTTCGGATATTTTGTCGTCGGGTCAGATGTGACGCAGCCGAACCGTGTCACATATCGGGTGATTTGAGAATGCCTGGGGACTTGCGTGAGGTAAGTTTGTCTTCAAGTCATTAACAAGGATCTTAGTTTTGTGTCTAGCATAAAATATTATAGTTTTATGCTAATTCCAATGAGGTTTCATATATATGACGATTACCGGGTCAACGATATAAACACTCTGCCGATTAATTGCCACCGCTGTCGATACCTGGAACAATGTCAGCAAAAAATCTTATAAATTGAATATTAATTTATAGAAAATCACAAAAGAAATATTGGGTCCGTAATTAGCATTGTCTGAAGAATCCACGGACCAGTAGTCGTCATACACATATTCGCGAACGTAAAAAGATATACATATAAATAAACGTTGTCAATTACTGGGTCGTGACCATGTCGTTAACGGGGTACGACTAGAACACAGGTGAACACAACTCGATTGAAAAATAATTAAAAATATTTTATGAAAAAATAGTTGTATGTAATGATTGAAAATAAATAAAAATTATAGTTCTGACGTTATAACCATAATTAGCTTATTTTTTTAATTGAAAAAGTTGTATGCACTGAAAAAAAATTCGTTCATCCATCCAAAATTCAGTTGGTTTAACAAAATGTATCTTTAAATACGTTCAAATTGATTTTTGATTGGCATAACAAAACAGTATAGTTGGTGGTAAAATAGTATAGTGGTGTGAACTGTAGCTTATTTAGCATGCCTAAGCAAACTGTTAAAACAAGAAAAAATTCGAGACAACAAAATGCATTTTGCACATTCAACGATTCTTTTTTCTCAGTGTGTAATAGACATTCATGTTTCAAACTCTCTGTCAAATGTTTTAATGGAAACCAAAAGTTTGTTACTGGGTGCTTAAACATTATTCTTCAGTCCGATATGCAGACATAATCGAGTCAACCAAGGCCTACGAACCGTTGCATAATCACTTAGGTCCTGATATACCTTTGGAAAGTCGGAAAACAAGGCGTTTTGGGTTTTTTTTTTTGAAAATACTAATAAAGCAATCATAACGAGGTTTAGAGGGTTTGTTTTACATATCCGTAGGTACTCAAATCAATCTTTGTTGTCCCAAAAAAAAACAAAATAGCGGCCCAGTGGCCGGTACAAAGAGAACGCATTTTTTAGGCCCTCCACGGGCGGGCTCGTTGGAGATGCCATGAGCACCCAGAAGAATTTTTTTTCCCCCGTAAGGCAAAGCGGGGCCACTTGATCATGGTTTTGTTCTAAGCAGTATAGCTTCGAATTAACGAAGTGATAAGAAATGATATCTTTGAAAAAAGATAGGTTCTTTATTTGGCTAAGTAACACCTTTGAAAAACTGTAGTAAAAACGTTGTTTACTTGACTAAACTTACATGAATATCAGAAAAGTTGGACCCCACGGAGCTAGTTAAGCCAGTGGGATAATAAAGTTTTTTTTTCACAACAGCAACATAAAAAAGAAGAAGAAAAGGTAGTTCTGAATACACTATTATGAAATCAAAATACACTTACGTGATTGCCGTAACACCAGAAGCATGGGCTGGAGACCAAAAGATACAACGAACTGCTTTTTTTAGCTGAGCGCGATAATAGTAGCAACGTGCCGTCTGTGTACTAGTGGGAGGGGGGGGGGGGGGGAGGAGACCCCGCGGCTCATACGACCCCGCTCTGCCCTATTGTACATGAGCTTTGCTACCAAACTACAAACGATAATTTAGAATATTTATTTTTGCAATTTTAGTCCCATTTTGAAAAAAAGGCGCATTTTCGACTAAAAAAAGGGTCTTTATTCGTTTCCAAATACCGTAATTCTTAGCAATGTAAGCACGATTAAAAAAATCGTGTTTACCTTGCTAGAAAATCTATCTGAGAAGCTACAGTTAAAATTTAAAGTCAATCGGTTGAAAAATGTAGGACCTACGAGTCCGCCCCATTTTGAAAACATTGCTTCACGAAAAACGCGTTAAAAGTTTATGAACCATTTTTCTACATGTCTTGAAAACAATGTTTCCACCCAGAATGACTTTTGCATATGATTTCCGAGATGTTTATACATCATTTAAGTAAAAAAAAACAGTTTTCTTCCAAAGAGATATAAGGCCGCAAAGCAGTTTCAACGCTTGTGACGATGAGTGGGACGTTCACATGGCGATTACTAGACCAACCATCATGGCGGCATGACAATGACCCGTACAATAGCGTCTTATAACCTTTACGAAATATTTTCTCGAAAACTGTATTAGATACGAGAATTTCACAACGACGTTGTTCTCCGTAATAAAAAAAAAAAACTGATTAAGAATAACTCAAAATAACTTCGACTCACTTTACAAATTGAGCTATAGAAATTTGCAAAGTTGAGCGATTTGCTTAAGGTAACAATTACTGGACCAACTACCTTAAGACACCGGCGCACACATTTAGAAAACAGATTTATTATGTTCTAATAAATTGGCACATTGGAACATAATTTATTAGATATTAAAAACTGTTTACTCGTATGGAGACAGTATTTACGTGATTGCCACTACAGCATTTATTCGGCGTCACTAAATATGTTTTTTTACGTGCCGATTTTTTACATCAATTAAAAGCCATATTTAAAATAGAAAATTTGAATAAATATTTCATCAAATCAAATAAATACTACTTTCCAATCACGAAAACCTCTTATTTCGTGACTTTGATACTAATGCGCGCATGCACACTTTGCCTTCAACGTGACGCGCCCGACAGCAGGCCGCTTGGCAGATGTAGCTCACGCTTACGCTTACCATGTAGCTTCTTCCTATGTCAATGCTTTTGGCACAAGTGTCAGTGTTGCGTTTCGGAAGTGAGAAACTCGAAAGTGAGGAATGACCCAAATAGGGTTTTACAATCGGCACAGTAACGGCCCACGACTGGTTGCCAGAGAACAAACGATGGCGCGGTAATGGCTATGTAAACGGGCCAGATCCGCACCATGCATGGTTGGTAATGGTAAACCATGAATGGCTGCTAAGACTTGGTCAACTATCATATGCCCATATTGGCCCAGCAACGGCTGCCGGATCTTCTGCCGGAAATGAAAAACAAAAAATTGACAAATTATGAATATGAAAATTCTAGTAGTATCTTTTTTATTTTCTTATGCTTTACTTATGTCCATGTACATAGAATAATTGCATCAAAAACGCTTTCTGCATTGTTCAAGTTTTTACCTTTCATCGGGATCGAACCTGCGCCTTTCGTTCTAGTGTCGAGCGTCCTACCCACTTAACCATTCTAACACTTACAGAATCCATCGTTTGTTCGTTCTTTACTTTTATGCCGATAATTTTATTCGTGACATTAAAGTTTACCGACAATTTTTTTGGTCCATTTAGGCTGTAAAAATACCTCTCTCGTTTTGGGTGAAGTTCCGAAAAGCATACTCCTCTGATCGAGCTGAAATTTTGCACCGAACTTCCTCTCATTATCCTAAGAGAAACCGTTAACGGATTTTTGACGACTAGCAATAGTTTTCGATATATCGCATTGTAAAGTTTATTATTTCACACCATACGAGTATATCTTTATATCCGATAGATACCTCCCACTCCTCCGGTCGCGCTGCTTCCTGGCAAACAGTGCTCGCCCGTATGTACACATCACTTGCCATGTGGGATGGGTTTGTTTGGGTTTATTTAATATAGTAGAAGCGCAGTACAGTAAATAACTTTCAATAAACGATACATCGAAAACTATTGCTAGTCGCCAATATCCTTTTAAAGGTTCTCTTAAAATATTGAAAAGAAGGTCGGTGTAAAATTTCAGCTTTATCAGGGCGATATGCTTTTCGAAACCTTATCCGTTGTTTTTACGTGTTACAGTTTAACGACCTGCATTTGCAAAACGCCCAAAAACAAACCATCAATGGCTGGAATAGATCTGACAAGCCGTTCATCCGCCTACGATACCCCAATGCTGATCGCCGTATTGTCGGTGCGATGGTATTGGCCCACCAATGGCTGGCATAGATCTGGCAAGCCGTTCATCCGCCTACGATACCCCAATGCTGATCGCCATATTATCGGTGCGATAGTATTAGCCCACGAATGGCTGGCATAGATCTGGCAAGTCGTTCATCCGCCTACAGTACCCCAATGCTGTTCGACGAATTATTGGCCGATTACCAGCAAACCGTTTAATGGCCGAATGCTGGCGTTTTTGTTACGACAGGCGACCCTATATGGGGATTTAAGTGTAAGTAAAAATATAAAGTGAAAAAAAACGTTCAAGTGAGAAAATGATGACGGACGAAATGACACAATTCCTCGGAAAAGACCAGCTGGAGGATTATGATGAATCCTATTAGATGTTAAGAAAAATTCTTAGAAAATCTTAAACATAAACTTAAATAAACAATGTTCTTAGCTGTTAATACAATCGTAGTAAGCCGACACACGAATAAGAAAACTTATTCGCCGGGAGACAAACTTCTTTATCATTAATAAATCTTTTTTCTGAGCGCAGTGGATCAAATGTATGGGGAAATAGGTCAGAAATCACAACTCTTTTTAAATGCGGTAAGGATTTTTATTTCTTATTAAAAATAGATCGCTCTCTAATCTCATCAAAAACTGTCCCATTGATCCCTAATCTAGTCAGAATTTGAAGATTCTTCGTCACTAGACAATTCGATGTCTAAGCTGTAGGAAATGGAGGCCTCGTCTGCTAAAATTATATATTTTTGAAGCTCTTTATCGGCTTTAATATTTTTCAGAGTTATTATTGTTCTTTTGCTGGATATGATAGGTTCAGAAGTCATCAGAAATATTCTCATGAGGCAATGAAAATGCATGGATTATGTCACACCCGTGAACTAGGACCTTGTGAACACTGCTAGGCATATCAAACTAACCATACAGACTTAGGTACAATTGCCTAGTTTCGCCTGAAAGTGCTTTAAAATTGTCAATGGCTATGTTGCATCCACTTTCCAGCACTCTTAACACGATCGAGAACTTGACACTCAGCACTTTATCAATTCCTGTAATCTCAGAAGATATATCAGGATTCAAAAAAAAACGCCTAGCTTCATTGCCATCGTTTGTGGAGCCATATCCAGGCTTTGGTTTGTCCACTAATAGACCCATTTTTTATTTGAAGTCTGATTTAATCCTTCTTTTCTTGGTGTTCTCCACGATCTGATTTTTCTCATTCTTTGTGAAATTGGTCAGAATATTGTTGAAGTTGCAATACAGAACAAATTTGATTCAAAACTGCGTTTTTTTTTCTCTTTGAATTTTCTATCCACACATCTACTACTTCGGAGTTTTTTTTTAAACTACCGCTCTATGAAAAAAAAACATTGTAAAAAAATTATTCGCAAGCAGACGAAAAAAATGACTAAATGTGCATCGACATTAATGTAGAAATAATTATAAGTAAAAATCTTAAAACACTTTTCGACATCTTTTTTCAAAACTTTTATCGAAGTTTGACAATACAACAAAGTGCACTGAATTTTGAACAGTAAGTTCCAGGTTTTGTGAACTACGATAGAAGCTATCCAAAGACTCCTTTATAACATTATTTTAAAGAACATACCTATTTTAAACAACATACCTCTCACCTCCATAATTGGTTTTCAAAATTGTGTAAAACTTTCGATATAATACGATTTGCACGAACAACAAATGTTGTATGATAATGAATCAATTTTTATTTACATTCCCAAGAACTTAATGAGGGTAATTATAATTTGCTAAGGATGATAAACCACAGATTATTAACTGCTTGGCATCATGTATTGACTTATATGGTTGACAATAATAACCACAACTTGACGAAAATATAAACTTGGTTTAACATTTTTTTTATCTCCGGCTCGATGCACTGTGCGGCGGCGCCATTTCCGCGCGAACCAGTATCGTAAAAAAGAGCGCAACATTGACGCTTAGAAGCGTGCTCTCTCCTCAAAGATGTCTAGAACTCGAAAGACCTACACAGAGGAAAGCGAGTAACGTGCTCGTGCAGGGAATATCGATAGACTTTCAATCCCCGACGGAGCGGACGCTTTTCAACCAAAGGGAGAATAGTTGGAGCGATGTACCGGGCAAAGAGCAAGGGAAATCTCTGACTTGAAACTCGCTACCGGATTCTTGAGAGTGCTCGTTTCTATGTGTGCAGAATTTTATACAGCCATACTGAATAGTGTCTACGTATTACCAGCACCGTATAGCTATACCGATGTCATAAGCAAGGTACAGTAAAATTTCTTGAAATCTGTTAACAAATGTTCCCGGCTGCGATTGAAAATCATTTAAGACACCTTTCCATCCTAGTAATTAATAGTGGAATGCTGTAGGAGATAACGGGTGGCCACAGTGAAGAACGATAATTACTTCCATCCATCTTGTTGTGCCATCGTTTCAATTCAAATTTCTGGGTAAAGCCGTCGAGAGATATAAGTGGGTATCAGTAGCATTGATCGAACATAGGCCAACATATTTACCTGTAGGTAACCGAAGCAAATCTATTCGCCGAGTTCATGAAAAAATCTACCTGGAAAACCGGTTCGGTCCCAAAACGCATCATGACGGATTGATCTCCGCCAGTAAAACGGATTCAAAGTGCATTCGAAAACATAAAAGCAGCAACAAGCGTAACGGTTTTGTTGTTCTGTGACACGTAACTTTTGATAAGCGATTGAACAAATGAAAGAACATATCTGCCTATCGATTTGATTTCTGTTTGCGAAAGCAGCATGTTACATATTGGATCTTTCGTTTTCTCTGATTCAGTTGCTCGGATAGCCGGCCGTTTATTCTTAACCGCAGAATGATTACAGATGAACGTTCTATAGATCAGAGAATGGAACACGGCTATTTGTCTAGTGAACAGATCGAGGTGGTGCGTTTGGGCTATCCACGAGCCCAAAGTTACTTACGAACACAGACTCGGGCAGGAATATTTTTTCGATCACGTATCCTAGCGCTTGCTCTCTCTCTCTCTCTCTCTCTCTCTCTCTCTCTCTCTCTCTCTCTCTCTATCTCTCTCTCTCTCTCTCTCTCTCTCTCTCTCTCTCTCTCTCTCTCTCTCTCTCTCTCTCTCTCTCTCTCTCTCTCTATCTCTATCTCTATCTCTATCTCTATCTCTATCTCTATCTCTATCTCTATCTCTATCTCTATCTCTATCTCTATCTCTATCTCTATCTCTATCTCTATCTCTATCTCTATCTCTATCTCTATCTCTATCTCTATCTCTATCTCTATCTCTATCTCTATCTCTATCT
>CALYCA010000391.1:2500-25841 GCA_944452715.1 Ophion slaviceki | reverse complement strand
AAATGAGAAAGGCAAGGGCAATAGAGCAAGCGAAAAACGAGGAAATCAAATATTAAATATCAAGCCGAGAGAAATCAGGTTAATATAGCACGCGTATACTCCGGGGGAGAGATTGCATTACTCATATTTTCGGTTCTGCGGTTGCATAATTGAAGTGCCGGTGGCTGCGGAAATCACTATTTTCCCTTCCGTTCTGGCCGAACGGAATAAATTTTGTAGTTAGAGTGGCAGTATCAATAGGGGAAAGAAGATAAATGGCTATTGCCAATGCATGTATTTGGGTTTGAATCCGAGAAGAATTCGTTCGAAAGAGCACATAAGGTGACGGGCTGCAAAAGTACAGAATCTATCTTACCAAGATAACCTATAAAATAATCTTCTCAATTATCGATGATTGGCAGAAGCAATCAAATAATTTATACGAACGCAATACGAGAAAGAAGATAAGATAATCAAATAATTTATATGAACGAATAGGGGAAAGAAGATAAATGGCTATTGCCAATGCATGTATTTAGGTTTGAATCCGAGAAGAATTCGTTCGAAAGAGCACATAAGGTGACGGGCTGTAAAAGTTCAGAATCTATCTTATCAAGATAACCTATAAAATAATCTTCTCAATTATCGATGATTGGCAGAAGCAATCAAATAATTTATACAAACGCAATTCATGCTATAGCGATGCGCGCCCTCGGTGTAGGACGAAACATTACGGTAGTAAAACAAAATAATGTTTTATGTCTGAAAATTGGGACAAGAATTTCAAGATATCTACGTCACTTATAGTTATTTATGAAAGAACAAAGTTCCTATTATTTATTTTTAATAAGGCACTATTCTAGTCTAGCAATTTGAAGAAATCTATGTTTTTGCTTTTTCTTAAAGTATAGACTCTTAGGAATATGTCGTCGAAAGGAAATTTCGACATTCCCAATATTTACATTGTTATTCAAAGTCGAGAAAGGCACACTTTACGAGGCACAAATGTCCGATTAATATAACGTAAGTATAACATGCCAATATACCACTTACATAGTTAAAGTTGACTGTATTTGTACTCAAAACTTTAAACGCATTTTTCTCGAAACTACTTTTTTCAACCTGGTTGACAAAAAATCTCGAGTTCTATTCAACCGATTGACTTCATATTTACGAAATTATTATTATTTCTATTTAGAAAAAAAAAATCCCTTCAAACAGATAGCGCGAAAAAAATTCAAGTGACGGCGATCTGAAAGGAAAGTTAATTATCTTTTCTTTCAGATAGCCGTCACTTGAATTTTTTCTCTCTGGTACCTGCTATAATGACATTCTTATTGATTCGGACAGTTGGCTTTATTTCTATTTCAGATGAATGGGAGCTTTGAAATCCTGTCGACCGCTTCAACTCTCGTGTTTATCACGGCCATATTTATAGGCCCATAAACTATTCAATTTTTATTTATTTTTTGACAAAATTGTTTTTGTAGGTCTTGAAACGTCAGTAAAAAACCTAAAAAAATAGATCGTACACATTGTTTTTTTTTAAATCTGGTCCGAAAAAATCACCTGATATTTCAGTTTCTAGACTGTAATACCCCGTTAGTGAAAAATGATATCGCGAAGTGTTTTGAAGTGTTCGAAGTAGTCAATAGCATGGAATTGCGATAATAGTTTTGACCCTTGAATCAAATAATTAAATAATTGTGAGTAAAAGGTATAAATGAGGCTTTTGTACTGACCACGCCGGTGTTTGGGTCCTTGGCGCCGTTGCTGAACGTCGATGCAAGCGTGCTCGAACAACTCTCGTCGTAATGAGCATTCTGTCCATCATTTATCGCGCTGTTTATGCTAATCGTCCACATACTCGCGGCATAACCGTCGCAATTGCAGTCGTCTTCTTCACCACCGTCACCCGAGGCCCACACATAAATGTTGCCCAAACCTCTGCGACCCTGTGAAACGAGTATCGAGACATTTCAATTCGTTATTTCCTAAATTGTTCTGTTAATTAAACTTTTTGTACTCTTTTATCTTCGGTTGGGCCTCACAAAATTCGAATTCAATGTAAAAAAGCCCACAAATTACAATCATCCATTATTCCAGATTCGCTGATTCCTGGCTAAATCTCAAATAACTAAAACAGTATTTGCTGAATATTTATTTTGTGAACTTAGCAAAGAATATTAAAATTTTGACGATAAGCTTTGAGGAATTTATTTGAAAACATCACTTGAAACACTTTGAAGTGATTGAATATTTTCTACAATAAAAATCTTTTTGGTGACAGCTGAATACACTAGTCTATGAATGTCTACAGCTCACCATAAAAGTAGCATAAATTATATCGACATAGCATTTTCGCATTTATAATTGTGGCAAAACATCTGCAATTTCGTTTTCCTTTTATATTTGGAGGAGACACTTAAATGCCCTGAAAACGAATGAAGTCGTGATCGTAAGTAGAATTGCGTGATTAGTGTTACTGTGATAATTTGGGAGTGACTCGAGCGCTGAAAAACGTCCAAGGCTTTTTCAGCACGAGCATCGACGACGTTTAAGGGGGAGGGGAGGTAGGGTATATTTTATTACTACTTTTGGCTGTAACATGAAATTTTCATTATTAATCTTTAAAACTGGCGGAGTTATGGCATGGTCTTCTAAAATGCATTTTCAAAACCGGCGTTAGCTAAAAAAGTAATCGACCAATTCAGATAAAATTTGGTATAAATCTTTCTAACATTATTATCTAAAACATCACCCTAAATATATTTGAACGTTCTTCAAAAAGTATTATTTTATTGCAACATGTAGCCATTTTTTTCGGAAAATTCAATCTATTGTTTCAATGCGTACCATTTCATGGATTTTCAACATTTCTCCCATTTTCTTGGTTCATTTTCTGCGTATGAATGTCAATGAAAGAAACATTTTCGTTGGTTTTTTTTTCAGATTAATCCCGCCGACGCTACGAGTCACGCTGTCTGACAACATCAGGCGCAACCTGTTTGGAAGGCCGTGTCATACCTCCGCCGTTTGAAGATGAATTTAAAAAAATACCATGTGAAAGCCAAAGTAGTAATAAACCATACTCTAAGTCTTGAAAATGGTGAAGAAATCTTCTCTTAAAAAAACAAATCATGAAAATCAGCAAATTTGTTCTTGTCTAAAGGTATCTCCTCCGTTAAGGCCATGTAGCAAACGCTGTCAAAAATCAAAATTTCGACGCGGTCGTGAAGATATTGCAGAATTCGTAGTATTTGGCTACAAGCCGCTACAAAGTACCGTCTGCTACTCCACTACAACAAAGAGCAGTGGCCCAATGGGCGAAGGTTGCTTAAAGTGCGTGTGTATGTGTGCACTAGGGTGGCACACATTTGAGCTCTTTTTCACCTTTTGCTCACCATCCAATTATCGTCTTTAAAGAAAAAAAATTGTCGCGAAATCTGCAAGCGTTCAAAAAATATTTAGAAGTCACTCAAGCCTCCCAACAATTCAAATTTTCATTAACAAATCGATTTTTTTTCGTTCACTTCTCACCCATAAATTTTAGGCTTTATAATTTCAAAGTTAACCTCGCGAAAGCTTTAGCCGGCAAATTAATATTTAGTGACCGCACAAGAGCATCGAAATTTCCAATTTTCATTAATCATTTTTCTATGGAAACAGATTTTTCAAATTTACCTCGCACTAATAACCCAAGAATTATGATCTTTGTTCTCATAAAATAATTCTTTAAAGCTCTTGTCCGTAAACAAAATTATAGATCCCCCGTTTTATCGGGTTAGAAGTGTGAGGTAAATTAAAAAAATCCGCCTCTAAAGAATAAAGCATCAATTGTTTTTTAAATTTTGTAAAATGTTAAATTTATGAGTGAGAAGAGCAAAAAATTTCGCGACGATTGGAAATTTCGTAGCTCTTGAGCGACCACTAAGTATTCATTGGCCAGCTAGAGCTTTCGCGAGCTTAATTTTGACATTATCGATTTTAATGAAATCGATTCTTTAATGAAAACTTGATTTTTTGGGAGGCTTGAGCGACCTCTAAATATTTTTTGACCGCTCGCAGTTTTCGCGACAATTCTTTTTTTTCTTTAAAGTAGGTAATAATTGGATGATGAGATAAAGAACAAAAAATAGAGCTCAAATTTGTGCCACCCTCGTAGGCACGGTCCACGTTCGCCTCCAGTAAGAAACTCATGCATTACATTTTCGATATTATTTTGAGCTTCTTTGTTACATTTTTGCCAGTTTTATATTAAAAAATTAAAAAAAAACACCACGCCACTTCTCCCATCATTTTTTTCATAAAATCCGTTGAATTAACGCTCAAAAGGTGTGTTACTTAAATTCTGTAAATTTTGTTTTCAAAATTTAGAAAAATGTCGACCGTCAGTCTCTTTCTGCAACAATATCGCACGTACACATTAAATTTCATCTCAATTGACTGTATCGTTCGGTCGTAGTTAGGGTTGAAAATTTCGAAATGATCGGAGCGTGTGATCATGGCCTCAAAATTGAACTCCTGAAATGTTTTGAACGGTCATCTACATCCGATTTCCCCTAACGCGTAAAGACAGACCGTGCTCTTTTGACAAACTCTCACGGCACGACACCGTCGACCATCGTAACCCGCGTCAGTGAAAATACAACAGGGTGGCGAGAGGGAAAGCACACAAACTCCCAAGGGTTTTATGTGTAGATAGCGTGGGGATCGACAGTGAGTGTGACGCACGCGAAAGCTAGCCATTTAACGTCCGAAGGTTTCAGAGTCCCGTGGGCGGATTCACATTGCCAAGTGCGCGCGAACTGGCGAGTCAGAGCTCCGGCCAAGGCGCCATCAACAGCACGACTCTGACTCCGCGAAACCCCTCCTCGTCGAGAGGCTGTCCAGCCATGATCACATACAAATTCAAAAGGCACTGAACTTTATAACTGAATTTGTCATAACGACTTTCGAAATACATTTCTCTCGTTTCGTTCGAACGAATTACGACAGAATCATAGAAAAAGAACAAGTTCATTGGACGCAGGAGAGGTACCTGACTAAACGGCGAGAAAAACAGGTAAACTTCGGGAATTTTTATCTCAAAAACTAATGGTTCGATGGAATCCGGGTTTTTTTTATTGAAAAATATGTACATTGAGGTATGTTTAGGAATTTTTTAAAATAAATTCGCTGACTGGAAGCGATTCAAACGCGATTATCTCGAAACATAGTTTTCACAGTCGGTGCCAGATGTATCTCGAAAACGGCTTGTCCGATTTTGTCCAAATTTGGATACAATATTCTTCGATAGTTTTTCTCGTTCACCACGCAGGATTTTTGTGAAATTTTCATTTTTGACGGAATTGCAACCGTTTTAATTTAACATTCGTTTTTCGTTCGCAATTTCCGACGATTTTGGATTGCATACACATTGCACAAAAAAGCAATGGTTCAATCAAATGAAAAACCCCTACGTGGCGAACGAGAAAAGCTATCGAAGAATATTGTATCAAAATTTGGACAAAATCAGACGAGCCGTTTTCGAGATACATCTGGCACCGACTTTGAAAACTATGTTTCGAGATAATCGCGTTTCAATCGCTTCCAGTCAACGAAATTATTTTAAAAAATTCCTAAACATACCTCAATGTACATATTTTCCAATAAAAAAACCCGGATCCAATCGAAACATTAGTTTTTGAGATAAAAATTCCCAAAGTTTACCTGTTTTTCTCTCCGTTTATTCAGGTACCTCCACTTAAAAAAACATTACTCTCGCTTCTGCGCAAACTTGCTCAACAGATCGGAAAGATTCCGTATTGTAATTTTTGAAGAATTTTTTTTCTTCTATTTATTTTTATAACTAACACGTTTTTTGAGCCATATTTACGCTCAAAACTCCGAAAGAATTTTACCCGAAAGAACCAAAACTTCGAAAATCGGAAATTGCGAACGTTGAATGATCTGAACGCTCAAAACTCCGAAAATATACTACCCTGAAAGATCAAAACTCCGAAAGAATTTTGCACGAAAGACCAAAACTCCGAAAATCTGAACACCGTCAAAATAATTCGGCTATAGAAGTTTTAAAAGTTTCAAAATTTTCAATATATCGACGAATTGTTTAAAGAATTTTTTTTAAGAAATGATTTTACCTCCATTTTGAAATTTACAGTTACTACTACAACTGAAATTTACTACATCATTTACAGTTTGTCTGTACATCATTTACATTTACTGTGTAGACTTTCGCTGGCATAATCTTGACGAACCTTGTCAATTCAGAACCTTAAAATTAGGAATTTTAAATCGTCGGCTCATTCAAAGTTCGGAATTTCAACCCGGCCCTCGTGTCAAGATCATGCCAGCGAAAGTCTACACAGTTGGCTGTAAATAAGGTAGAACGTATAACATTGTCTAGCCAAATTTCAAAATTGACGCAAGATCACTTCTTAATAAAAAAAAATTCTTTAATTAATTTGTCGGCTTATTGAAAATTTTGAAACTTTTAAAACTTCCATAGCCGGATTATTTCGACGGTGTTAAGATTTTGAGAGTTTTGGTCTTTCGTGTAAAATTCTTTTGGAGTTTTAATCTTTCGGGATACTATTCTTTCGGAGTTTTGAGCGTTCTGACCATTTAAAGTTCGGAATTTCAACCCGGCCCCATATTTACGCAAACATATATTTTCCTTTTTTTTTTCAAACATATTGACCCGACTTGACAGAAATTTAATAAAATAGTACCAAAATCGATATTACTAAAAAGTCTCACTATGACGATAATTTACTGACAAAGATATTATTCAATTTGCGCGCTTCAACCAGTCATTCTCTTGCCTAACTTTCCTACGTGCCGATGAAATTTGCCGTAAAAAAAGTTTTATTTTGTCCCTTTACTATCGGACAATTTTTTCCACACGCGAAACGTCGATAGAACCGGAAGTCGATGCACACGAACCCGGAACTATCGGGAAAAGGAGAAACGGTGTGAAAGACTGATTGCCGCGGGTCGAAAAGAGTTGCGATGACAGAAAATGGGCAAGTGTGAAGTTTCCTGAATTTTCCTCGAGAACTTTTACGAGAGACCGCGGTCGGAAACGAAAGTCAACAAATCACTCGCATTGAGTCATCCTAACTCTTTCGCCATTTAGCATCCCCCCTTATGGACGTTCTATATAATATTACAAATATTTGCATAATATATTGCCCTCGCGCTGTCACTCGTTTGTACGTGCAATCAGTGACGTTTGGATTTTCTACACTTTTATATGAGTTTTTGTCAAATATTTGAGAACACGATCTCTTGTGAAACTTAAACAATCATTACCAGAGAATTTCGGCAAAATGCAACTACTTTTTACTCGATACTGCAAAAAAAATCACGATCTCGACAAGCATTTATTATTTATTAGTAATTAAAATTTATTGTAGACTGAAAGGTTCAATGAGATTGTTGTGAAAAACTTTGATCCTGTTACTTTTGTCAATAATTTTTCGACACTTATGCGAAATGATCATTTCTACGTTATAATCTATTATATTTTATATTCTTATCAAAGTAGACTTATGAAGGCAAAGATTAAGTAGAAACATTATTACAAAAACATTACAGTATCATTTCCGCGTAGTGAAATATACATTTTCTGCGTAAATATTAAACAAAGTTAATTTCTATTAACCCAGCGTTGAGACACTTATTTTTGGCCACGATTTTGACACACTGGATCAATTTGACCCGAATAGTACTTCATCCGCCTGCCATTAACAGCCATTCGGTCGTTCTTTATTGATAAAAATCAAGAGATCCAGTTCAGTCAAATAATGGTTGATGATTTTTTCCCCCAATGAACCTCAAAAAATGCATACGAGTCATAGATTTATTCTCCAGATGCTAATTCTTCTTAAATATATAATTAAAGAGCGAAATTATGAGTTTTGATCTTTTTACTACGTAAATAAGAAACACTTTTGTGTTACTGCAACCTTGAAAAAATATAACATTATCGATGATTATTATGAAAAAAACTGCGTCACCGAATGTTTTAGACCAATTCTGAGTAATTTATCAGTATACCAATTTATATTTATGTCGCGAGATTATTTATTATTACCATTAATTAATATTAAGTGTTGCCGATATACGGCAACGTCGCGGACATTAAGGTTGGCAGCAATATTCTTCATTCGCCAGCCAAGATCTCTCATCAAACCTCGATGCTTCAATATTGAATATATATTATTAACGATGGGCATGATGGTTTTTTTTTCGAAATATTTACAAAGGTTGAGTTTGCATTAATCCGTTGTGAGAAATGCTTTATATAGATAATGGTGTTAAATAGCCAAAAAAATGACATCATCCGTAACGTGAACGTCTTGCCCATCTAAGAGCATGTAAAATTTCATACATTAAAAGATCATCGCAGTGTAAAATTTTGCAAAAATCGATTTTTTGCATTATCCCATAGTATGGACGGTTATAAACATGCTGTTTAATTTTTTGGGGCGAAATTTGAATTATTTCGGTTGCTGCAGGGTTTCTCAGAAAAAGGGATTCGGCCAGCTGCGTGAGACCTGGCGCGAACCAACGCGTTTTTATCGAAATATCGTTTTTTTAAACGGTAGACAGAGAAATAATTTTTAAGCTATCCGTCTCAAATTTTGACACAACATTCTTCACGCCATTCTTTACCTTGCTATAGAAGCTTTTTTTAATCTTCATTTTTTTTAACGAAAAACAGTCGAAAAAATCGGCTTAACTAGATACTTTTTTCAAACCGCCGACATTTCGTCAATTTTGATATTGAAAAAACCTCCATGGCAAGACAGCGGCTTTCATACTGATTATTGCATTTTTTTGAAGTGCAATTTGAAGTGCAGTTTTTTTGATGCCCGGAATAGATGACTCTATGTAAGTTTACAAAAAAAAATATTTTCTTCGTGTAAACTGAAATTGAAACTTTAAACGCGTTTTTCTCAAAATGGCATTTCTGAAGTCGGTGACCAAGATTACTCAAACACTAATGAACCGATCTTCTTGAAATTTTGCAGGCTTATTTAATACATAAAAATGTAGTCTTTAATCGTTCGATTTTTTTCGTTAAAATCGAACCATTAACTTTGACTGTCCGCCATTTTGTGAAAAATGAATATTTTTTAAAATCCTTCGATTAAAGACTAGTTTATACTTATATTTGACTAAATCCATCCGCATTTTTTTTCAGATGATCCACTTCGCCGCAATGTTGGTCACCGCAAACCGTGTATATAAAAACATTATTTCATTGACGGCCATTTGTCACTAAACAATGTAATAATTTTCAATAAAAAAATTACTGAAAGTTCTTCAAGATGTGTTCTTCAATATTGATCGATTAAAAAAGTTTTGTAGTTTGCTTTAAAAAAATTCATGAAAAAGACCTTTTTTTGCGCTACAAGTGGGGGTAACCCGTTAATAATCTTTTTACAAATTTTGTTTCAGATAATATTTACGGCCACAACCGTGTACACGATGGGGACGCCATTTTTTCGAAGACATTTTCAACCATTAAAAAATGAAAAAATAAATGAAAATAAACGTTTAAAAATTGATTTCCTGTTCTTTGTGAGTGATTTGATTTGAAATTTAAAAAATCAGACTGATTAGCGTATTTTAACCATAAAAAATAGCAAAAATCAGTTATTTTTCAACGACGTTACACCGTGATGATCCCTTAAACTATTTTGTATCTCTGGTGTTTTGGGGTGAAAAAAATTCGGATTTTTTTTTTAACTCAGTATAGTCTAGAAAATAACACACTTTTTTCAATTTTAATATTGAATTGTGGTTAACGCTCCAACCTCCTTAAACATTTCTTAACATGTCTGCGGAATTGAAATTCGGAAAGAACAAAATTGAATTGTTGTAAAAAATTATTGAAAACTTTCAAATTTTGGGAAAGTGAGCATTTTATTCCAAATTCTGCCGGGTCAAAATGACCCAGTATGTCAACGTAGGTGCATTCTACTAGTGTACGTCTGCGACTTTATTATCAACGAGCTTGCCGTTGTGTTCAGCCTCCGAAAGTATCCTCAATTTTGTCGCATTGTTTCTAACAAAACAGTTGATACGTTTTTACTGAAGTCTTCCGCTCACGATCGCACGAGCAATAAAATTCAGGTCAACATCGAGATCCTGCGGAGCACTTTTCGAGTTGTTGACTAAATTTGCCCGGGCTGACCCTACTCTGCTCTCACTCCTCGGCCGTTCAACTTCGAAGCTTCGAAACTCCACGGGTCTGAAAGGTTCGCGAGTAGAGGGGTACGAAATTTACCCATTGTTCGTTTCTCCTCTCACGTATTGGTATTCCCTTTATTGCTAAAAACCTCGGGAAGTTTGCTGCTATCGCACCTGCGGATATCCGATACATTGCAGGGCGAAATTTTGTAAGGGCGTATTTAACGTTATTCAACAACCAACACAATGTGCAACGCGCTCTTTTGACTTCGGGCATCGGAATGCATTTAAGCGTACGTAGGTGAGGGCTTTTGTTCGAGAACCACATCGGTATAAGGTTACTATGCACTTTGCCACGTGAATATCGACACAACGATATCGAGTATGCGAATTTGCTAAGAAGAAGTTCCAGAATTTGAGGTACAGCTTTTTGTTAAGTCCTCCGGTAAGTTTTCTCCTTCTAAGCTCTCTTTCTTTCTCTCTCTGTTTGCCTGTGTCTTTGCCACACACTGGAGAATTCTTCGAGAGGGTTGCAAGAGTTCCAATAGGAAAACTTTATAATTACCATTAAAACATTTCTTGTAATTAAAGGACGGATCTCAGAGTCCTCGAACAAGTCCTTGGAGTCTTACCACGATTAATCTGAAAGTTTCTCGAAGAAACTGTTTCAGGCCATTCTTACATTTCTGTGTGTGTATATATATATATATACAGGGTGTCCCAGAACTGCATGCGTTCCCTGAAATAGTGGGTTGGCGGTGAAATTCTGAATCAATTGATATAAGCATTTGTAGGTCTCAGATGAGCCCCTCAATTGTTATTAATTTTTAAAGGCGCGTCAATCAGGTGCGCCCGATAAGCCAGCGTGTCGCTCACCGACGTATCCTGGCTTATCGGGCGCACCTGATTGGCCCACCTTTAAAAATAAATAATAATTCAAGGAGTGATCTGAGACCCACACATGCTCATATCAATCGACTCAGAATCTTACCCCCCAACCCCCTATTTCAAGGAACGCGTTCAGTTCTGGGACACCCTGTAAATACTTTTTTTAGTGCCTTAATGGTAATTTACCATTTAAAAAAACGACCATATAAAAAATAGCCCGCGGACATACGAAGCTTCGATGTATACTTTGCATCGTGTGTTAGCACGATTATTAAATCTAATTTCGACTGAAAAAACATTAATGTAATTTTTTTTCTCAATTTACTCATGCTAGAAATCATTGAAAGAGATCGCGAAAAAATATTTTATTGTACTTCCACGTAACTTTTATTTCACCATCGAATGACTTGCATAAAATTGAAATCGTTTTCACATACCTAAACATCTCAATCTTTTGTCTAAAATTTGCTTTTGATCTGACATTCTGAGAACAAGAAATCATACAATGCATCCCATTGTCAATAACGACTTTGGCAACCCGTTTCCCTGCAGAAAATTGTGGGGCAGCCCCCAGATCCCACCCCATCTCTGAAGGAATTCGATAGGGACGCCGTGCGTAGGAAGTCCATGTGGGAATCCAAGTGGGAGGCCGTGCTATTTCCCAATTGACATCGTTTGAGAATTTTTCATTTAAAATTCTCAACTGATATTTGTTGGCTTTCCGAAAAAAAAAACAATATTCTTTCGTAATCCCGTGCACAAATTTGTTGGGGAGTCCCAAGACGCACCCACGGCTCTATAGGGATTTGTTAGGAACACCGGGCATAGGGAGGATCCTCCTTGGGATCCAATTGGATTCTGCACTGTTCCCCGATGAACGCCGTTTGAGAATTCTTATCACGTTCCAATCGAAAATATGTGAAACGTCACGGGGAAAAACACGTGAGTGTTAACGTGTATCTAAAATCACGTCAAAACGCAGTAAAATAAATAAGAAACAATCACAACAGTGAAGTTTCAGTGATGTGATTCAAATCGATTTATAAGATATACTTTTCTGAATGATGTATACTTTTTTAAGAAAAAATGTATACTTTATCGAGATCGGCTCGTATTGTATATCTTTATATTTCGTTTAGAAAATTCAACGTACAAAATGCGATGGGATCCATCAGGAAACGTAACGGATTCTGTTCGATAATGTGGGAATCCTCTAGGATTCAAATTGGATTCGTTGGATTCCAATGAAGAATCCCAATGCATGTTGTAATACTTTTTATGTTTATTGTAATACGTAATTCATAATGTAATAATACAATGTAATATACGAGCATGACGTTTTAGTATGGGGATCCAATCCAATGACCCATTGGATCGTAATCACGAAGTAGGGACAAGTATGGAAATCCAAGTGAATCCCTACAGCTTCTGCACGAGTTTTCCAAAATAATTTATGGAGCGTAATTTCCATTTTTTTTTGTTTCTCGTTTAAGGCCCTAGGCTACTCTAGAGGCTGAAAAAATAGGCTTTTTGGGGATTTTTTTTCAGAAAAACTACAAAATAAATCGAGATTATAAAAAAGGGTGTTTATCATAGATGTCAGTGACTGTATACAATAATTTTTTTGAATCGATTCATTTCAAAACGGCGGCTGGGCAGCGTTTATCTCAAAACTGAATTTTTTAAGTCGGCCAGGAACATAACTAAGACAATTTTCAACCGATTCACTTGAAATATTGAAAAATACATTGTCTATGGAAGTACGTAGGATTTTTTTTATATTGCATACTTCATTTGTTATTAACAATTGTCTGACGATTTTGTAGGCAAATTTTTGAAAAATGAAAAAATTTGCCTAAAAATCGTCAGATAATTGTTAATAACAAAAAAACTATGCAATAAAAAAAATCCTACGAACTTCCATAGACAATGTATCTTTCAAGATATATTCAACATTTCAAGTGAATCGGTTCAAAATTGTTTGAGTTATGATTCCGGCCAACTTAAAAATGCAGTTTTGAGATAAACACTGCACAGCCGCCATTTTGAAATGAATCGCTTCGAAAAAATTATTGTATACAGTCACTGACATGTATGATAAACAGCCTTTTTTGTAATCTCGATTGATTTTGTAGTTTTTCTGAAAAGAAAATGCTTAAAAAGCCTATTTTTTCGGCCTCCAGAGTGGCCTAACCCCTTAAGAAAATCATTTTTCCCCGTTGATCAAATTGTAATTGTATCCAAAGAAAAATCGTTATTTACCTCGTTAACTCCACGAACAATGGCTCGCATCGTAGCGTTTCGCGGACCATCGACGGTTTTTCCGTCGTCGGTGGGTCCCCAGGATGCGCTGTATATGTCGATAAGATCAGGCTCGTGTCCCATGCTATTCGCCTCGATCAAATCCGTCATGTAGGGCTGGTCCAGCATTCTTATGCCGGCTATTTTCGAATCGTACGCCACCCCGACACCGCAGACTCCGTTGTCTCGTGCTGCCGCTACTTCGCCGGCGCACCTGGTCCCGTGACTGCAAAAAATACTTTATTCGTTCGAATCCATAATGGACAACACTTGGATGAGTGTTGGATGGGACCGCTTGGCCACGCGGTGGCTAGAGGCACATAGGAAGTGAAGAAAAAATCATGATCGATCTAAAAATCGCGAGATATTTCAAGTGCTATCGTCTCACGGCACTTATCGGAGGACTTCGTCGATCTGAAATACATTGCTCTTTAAGCCGTTAGGCCACCGTAACGGGTATAAAATCATGTGGAAATTTAACAATTTTGTTTTCGTGTGAAAAAGTGATTCACTCATAAAATTAATTACACATCTATTTCGTGTGAATATCAAGCTGTTAGAAAATATATATATATTTTTTTTATGTACAAAATGGCCGAATACTGATATTTTCTTTTGTTATCTTTTTTTAGGCGCTCCGCGGCGTGACATTTAGCATACACAATTTTTTACCTAGAACGAAAAACAAAAATTCTCGTCATTCTACATTAGAATACCTGGAGAAGTACGTACGGAATTTAAAAAATATTGTTTCATTCAAAAGTTGTAGGTATTTGAACTTAAGAAATGAATTTTTTGTGAAAAATTTCGTTATAAGTGCTCATAAACTACGCATAAAATGAAAAGTTTTCGATTAATCAGAAATTCCGTACGTACTTCTCTGCGAAATTCAATTAGGAACATAACTTTTAAAATTGAAGTAAATCGAGTGAAAATTGTTGAAGTTATTTGTCACGCCAATTGGAAAAATGCTGTTTCGAGAAGTTTCGAGTAGTCGGCCATTTTGTACATCGAAAAAAAAAATATATTTTTTCTAACAGCTTGATATTCATACTAAATAGATGTGTAATTAATTTTATGAGTAAATCACTTTTTCATGCGAAAAAAAATTGTTAAATTCGCACATGATTTTATACCCGTTACTGTGGCCTAACGCCTTAAGTTTGTTATGGGGTTTAGCCGTCGGGGGTAAAGTACGAGGGGAGCACCATATGCCTATGCACGGAGCCGATTGACTGTTCCCAACTGTTAGCTTCCAAATAATCGTCATATTAAACGTACGTTTTCGAACTATTTTTCTACATATATTTGTAAAAATATGAATTTTTGAACATTCATTGATTACATTAAGCGCTTTCATTACATTGTATAATTATTTTCTATAACTTTTTCTCGCTCAAATAACGCAAAACGAATTGGCAACGTCGTAAATCGTGGTATATCATAATGCCCAGGTTGGCAGAAGTGTCGCGAAGTTAGAAACACATGCGTTCGTAACGTCAAAATCGGGCCAAGGAGCTGTCAAAAATGAATATCGGTCCGAGTAAAAAAAATTCCGCTAGAAAGAAAAATCGTGTACTAAAGCTGTCTATACTCTCAAAGAAATCAAAAACTTTAATAATTTTCCGATATTCTAAAAAAACTGATGTATGAAGGAAAATCCGCGGTATTTTGTCTTTGTCTAAAAATTTATAATTTCTGAACATGGTTATCAAATTAATATTAAGTAATGATTCTTAATTGAGGGAATAAGTACCAATAATATTCGTTAATTATCCTGCCCGAGTAATGCGAGGTTCCCGGGCATAATTACCGAATACCGATAAGATAGATAGCATTTGTGCCGTCTACAACGTTGCCATGATTGCACAGTCACATTTTGTGTGCTTGATTTTCCCACAAATTCGGTATCAAAAACATTCATAATTTTATAACGGCACTGTGAATCCTCATTTTCACGGTACCAAGGGTTAGTCCGATAATGAGTCGAAGCGTCTCTATTTTTTCAGCTCCGTGGTAACATTCAGTTAGCAGATATTAATAATGTACTGAAAAGTGATCGGGAGTTTTCCATAAGCCTAATGTAATTAGCCCACGAAATACGTCGAGTTGACGATTTTTTTTCTAAAAAACGGTACTGTGGATCGTATTCAAACTGCACAGGGTGATTAGCAAAGAGGTTATAAAGGTCCAGAAAAAAATTCGAATTTCCAGAAAAATTTAAGGCGTTTCGGGACAATTGACGAAATGTTACCATTTGATTCAAATTTATATAGTAAATTCTTTGTCGTATACTGAATAGATCCTCCCAATTTTAAATCGTTCGTCTACACTGTTTCTGTAAAATTTACAATTGAAAATACACTTTTTACAAAGCGCATTGAACATTATGACACTGATGACGAAAATGTAATTTTTCCTCGTCAGTTTTTCATAACATTTCAAATATTTTTCACACTACTTCGTGCGTAAAAATGCCAATCAGCGATGAGCGTAGGTCTCCCCTATGTTAAAGAGTGTTTATTGAATTCCCAATTTTATGAAACGGTGTACATGATCGATTTAAAATTTGGAGGGTGCATTCAGTATATAACAAAGAATTTACTGTATAAATTTGGATCAAATTGTAACACTTAACCAATTTTCCCGAAACTGTTTAAGGCATTCCTTTCACGAACCCGAATATTTAACAATAAACTGATTTTTGTCTATAATCAAGTAAAAATACATCCTAGTGTACTGGTGAAGTTTCAAGCCAAGTTACCGAACTTTTAACGAAAACTTACGACTCTAAAAATCGTCTCATTTATAAGGCACCTTTATGGAGATGACAAGCTCCAGAAAGCGGAATATTTGAAAAAAAAATATTAAGGCAGTAGTCTGGTCTAGAAATTTGACAAAATCGATTTTTTTTTCTTCATTTTATTATTCCTTAGACCTTTCTTAATACGCTCGTGAAAACCGTTTATTGATATTTCAAAAATTAGCAGAGTAATAGAAATTATAAGCAAGCCGCGCGCAAACCTCATCTAACGGCATCAAAACTTTGAACGCGTTTATCTCAGAACTATGTTTTTCAAATCGGCGCCCACGATATCTCGAAAACTAATTGACCGATCGAGCTCAAATTTTGCACATACCTTCGGTAGCCTCTTTCTAAGGACTGGTAGCAGAATTGAGTCGAACAATAATTTTGCCCACATTTTATAACTCGTCGAATACCCAAAAATGTATGAAATATCGTTAATCAAAGTTTAACAGGTCGCCATTTTGTAACAAAATTTTTTTAAGTACTAATTCTGCTACCAGTGCTCAGAATACTCATACAGATTGAGAATATATATATTTTTGTTCAGATGGACACGACATCACCCAGAGTGGGCGTCGATTGAGGCGGTTTTCGGCGGACCATGTTGTAAAAAAATAAAAAACTACATGAAAATATTTAAAATATTTTTTTTCAAAACGTAGTTACATTCTCTATGGTACAATAAATACATATGTAAAATTTCATCAAGACAACTTCAACGGTTTAATAGTTATTCCAACCCAAAAATGACGTCAAAAATCTCGCTCTAGACCAAACTACTGCCTTGATGATAAAACAGAAAAATGTTTCTAGCAGAAGAATTTTCGTAGTGGCGACTTTTCAGAGAAATGTAAAAATGTCGGGATCTACCAAATTACGCGACATTTTTTAATCCAGTCTATCGTTGCTTATAATAATTGATTGTGACTTATTTTTATTAAGCGCCGCTGCAATTGATCAATGATTCAGAAGGGCCCCACAAAATCCGGCCCCTTCGCAAAAGGAATACCTTCATCAAGCTTCAATTTAAGATTTGGAGTTCCAGAAAATGCCATTGAATATTACGCCGCAAAAAAAGTTGGATTCGCATTAACCATCACAGCAGACCCAATAAGATGCTCACAATTTCAACGAGCGAAACAATCTCCGAGAATACGATAAATGTGTCCACGATGAAAAGGAAAAATCGAAGGAGGAGAAAACCAAAGTAATAAAATTATAATGAAGAAAATTCGCTAAGCTGTCCCAGCTCCTGCTACACTTGTTAATCCATCGTAATAACACGAGGATTAACTCGTACCCCTATAAAAAACTGCGAAATTTTCTCCCTCATCGATATTCGCAAGATAAAATACGCGTCGATACATCCACAAATTATCCCGTCGTACGGAACATTCCATAAATATTTATGGCGTACTCGGGACGTTATAAATATTTATCCAATCCACGATATCGAGTCAAAAGCAACTCTCTGTAAAACGCATCCTCCATCAATTTGATTTTCAAATGTATGAGCGACGCGAGAAAAAAAATTATCCGCAGTGCTCGCGATGCAATAGGTACGCGAGTACTATTTTATCAAGAATAAGAGGTCCCCGCCATTCAAATTCGCGCCGCACTCGGAGCATTGTCTTCCTCTCTGCTGCCAAAGGACGTTCGATTCCTCCAATTCCTTCAGTTGAAAGGAAACAATACTGGCATTTTTGCAAAATGACCAAGACGAAAAGAGAAAAAAATATCTCGATGGAAAATTTCATGTCCATTTCAACCGTTGCCTCGCTCGTTTGTAAAAATCATGCACTGTCGTTGCAAAAAATTTTGCTCACCAAAGTATATTGTCTCTGTACTGTGACGACAAAATTTACTTATCTCTGTACTGCAACGGCAAAAAATGTCTCTCGTGCTGAATTCTTTTTGATCGGAAACTTTTTATCGAGTTCCTTCAGCCGCGCACACTCAAGGAACTCGATGAAAAGTTTGAGCGCAAATATTGGCGCTGTCATTATTCATTACTCACGATGATATACTATTATAAAGTGGAAAAGTATAAGACCGAAGCTTCCCGCTACCAAGGTGGAATTTATAAGAGAATTCAAAAGAAATATATATAGAAAAGAAGATTAGAGACATGTGCGTGTGTGTGTGTGTGTGTGTGTGTGTGTGTGCGCGCGTGTGTGTGTGTGTGTGTGTGTGTGTGTGTGTGTGTGTGTGTGTGTGTGCGTGTGTGTGTGTGCTTAGTGGAAGAGGCGGAAAGAAGTGAAAGAAGTTCCTCGACCATAAAGCGATTCTGACGTCATAGAAAGTAGCCTGTGAGGAGAAGATGGAAGCGGACAGGTGAGAATTTCTCATGGGAAACTTAGCGACTGTCTCTTTCGTGAAAATATCTAACGGTAGGAAAAAAAGAGATGGGGCAGTAAAATATAGAACAACCTCGGTGTATTTGTACTCCAACGCAACAATCTCACGCAAGATGCAAATAGGCACATACATAAGAGTCACTCTCTCTCTCTCTCTCCTTTCGCTTTGCTCGGTTTTCCATCCTTTTAGTCAAGCTCGAACATTTTGCTGGCTCACGACTGCCAATCCTGTCTCGTTCAATGGACATTTTGCTCCTTTCATAGTTCTTGCGTTACATATACATATGTACACAGACACGCACACGATCACGTACACATACGTGACGATTAAAGTGTTATATGGAACAATACGAAATCGATTTACAAGCGTAACAGGAAACAACCGCACGCGGATATTATTTATTCCTCCCACGTATTCCGAGGAGAAGAACGGAGGGAAAAGCGTTCTCGCTTGGGAGCATCACGCGTCCAACCGAGTCTGAGCTAGGTTTCATGAACAAGACGCACTTCCGAGTTTGTATTTTATGTATCGCACGCTCCGTGGGAAAATTCTTGGAAAATGGACCGTAGAATCCAATTCGAAAAACACGTGTACGGATGACGATGACTTAATCGATATGTGGAGAAATTATATTCACGTAGATCTTTTGGCGCAAATAGGGAAATATATACTAGGAAAACGTATTTCCTTGGGTTATGGAGGGAAATATTCTTTTAACCCTTTAACGGCCACGCCTATTTCTGGATGGCTCAAAATCATTTCCTCTGGTAGTATAGCTAAAAAAGTGGTGTTTTCGGACTGTAGAAAATTTGCTACTGGCCGCTCGGTTTGAACTATTATTCTAATTCAATAAAAAACCTTCGAAGCCTAGTTCGTCCAGTTAAGCTTCCTTTACGCAATTCTAGCAAAAAATATTTCAAGAATGTCCATTTACTTACTTTTTTGGACAAAAATACGGGCAGCAGATCAAGTGCTGGGGCAAGCGTCGTAAATTTTCACGACAATATTGTTGCCATATTAACATAATTCATATGTTAACGTTTGAATTTCAAGCTGTCCCGGCATTTGTAGCTGCATCTAGCATAGATTGATGGAACTGTGAAGTAGCTTGTCCGCTATCCCATGTAGGGTGATCGGTAGTGGCCAATGATTGGCCGATGCTCGACGCCAAGCTTGCCAACATTGGCACTCGAGCTTGGCCCGATCATCGACCGAGCCTTGGATGATAAGAGCGGCCCGATATTCGCAATCAATATTGGCCCTAGAATGGCTTATGAGAATCGGCCGAGCATCGCGTAGGAGTTCATTCGAGAATCGGCCAACAATAAGCCCCCTCAAGATTGCCATCATTGGCACTCGAGCTTGGCCCGATTATCGACCGAGTCTTGGCAGATAATTGTGACCAAATATAGATCACCAAAATTGGGCTTGCACCGCCAAAAAAAAAATTAATTATTTTTGTATTGTAATTCGTCATGACCTGGTCTTTCGAAATGATTAGTTCGAAGAAAATATTTCACCCCATAATGGGGCTCGAACCTTGAACTTCCCTACTCATAGCCAAACACGCTGCCCCTATGCTACCGAGTGCTTGTAACATTTGAATCGCAGATATGGCATAAGATACCAAATGGATTCTGATCATTATTTGTATGACATAAACTATATCAATTAGTTAATATCATTGTGATAATTAGAGAGTGTTATCGAATGACATGTTATAGAATTTTCAAACCTAACCTATATATATAATTCTTCTCTCTCCACCTTCTCTACCCCCACAACCCGTTAATATGTGTGTTGCAATAAAGACAGACCATTAGTTCATTAGTTCAAGTTTACTTTGAATAAATAAATATATTTAAAATGAATAATTCCAATAATGGAATGCAATAGGAAAAATTTGATTTCACGAAAAATCTAGTTAATTCAAATAAAAAATAAATAAATAGACGCGGTTAGTTAATATTAATAGAATTTTTCTGTCAGTGTAGGATGGTTCATAAAAATCGGCAGAATATCGCGTATGAGCTCGTTCGAGAATCGGCCAACAATGAGTGCATTGATTTGGTAGTATACTCGTTAAGAAAAATGTCCAATGGACTCGTAAAAAGTATTTATCTCGTCTCTCAATGATTTCAACGCGAAACAATGAATCGTCAATATACGAATTGCGGTTCGATCATGCGTTACTCGGCCGAACATTGGCCTCGTATCGGTAAAAACATGATTGGCGAGTCTATACTTCGCCAAACGTCGACCTCGTATCGACAAGCCAATGGTTAGAGAGCCTATATTGGGCCGAACATTGTCCTCGTATCGGCAAACCAATGATTGGCGAGTCTATACTTCGCCAAACATCGGCCTCATATCGATAAACCAATAATGAACAAGTCTATACTTGGCCGAACATTGGCCTCGTATTGGCAAGCCAATGATTGGCCAGTCTATACTTCGCCAAACATCGGCCTCGTATCGACAAGCCAATGATTAGCGAGTCTACGTTTGGCCGAACATTGGCCGCGTATCGGCAAACCAATGATTGGCGAGTCTATCCTTCGCCAAACATCGGCCTCGTATCGACAAGCCAATGCTATATTTGGCGAGCGAGTCTATATTTGGCCGAACATTGGCCTCGTATCAGCAAACCAATGTTGGCTAGTCAATACTCAGCCGAGCATTGGCGTACAATTGGTTAATCGATCATCGTCTCGCCAACATTGGTCCAAGTATTGGCCGTTACGGTTCGATTGGCGAAACCTACATGGGATAGCGTCCTTACGCTTTCACCGACGGGGTCAAAGTGAACGAAGCAAATTTGCTATGATGGCAGTTAAAGGGTTAAGAGGATATTTTTATTTCTAACCTTCCTCCGTATACCCTTGCGAGTTTTTCGGATCCCATCCCTTGCACTTCCACTCCAGACTTTTCATTTCGTTTCTGGTTGTTTGAGGGGGCTTCTCACTTTAGACGCTAAAAAGGCTATTTTCAGGATTTTTTGTTAGTTTTATATTATAGATATTAATATAAAAGTTGTTAACCTAATAAATACACTTTTGAAATACATTTTTTTTAATATTGATTTAAGTCACTATTTATAGACGAAAATGGTAGTTAAAAAAATGTCGTAAAAAAATTGTACGTCTGGGCTGTTGATGAAATCTCGGAGATGGATCATCCGAAACAAAAAAATCAAACGGTTTTAGATTCAGTATGTTAATGGCTATAGCGCATATCATACGATTTTTTATATGTGCAAAAATAACAAAATGTCGCACACTTTTCGAAAAAAAAAACGTGTTTTTTCCACCGTTTTTTTGGGAACAAAAAAATAGTAAATATCAAAATTGTTATACATCCTCGATATGCGCTATAGCTATAGTTGTAATGAATATGTGGTTAACATTTCATAAGGATCGGTCCAGTAGTTTCGAAGATTTGATCAACAACCCTTCGAAAAACGTTGTTTTGAGAAAAACGCGTTTAGAGTTTGTTTAGGTTACATAAATACATTTCGAAAATTTTAAATGTGTTTCGAAAATGTATTTATTAAGGCCTTAGGCCACACTAACGGGTATAAAATCATGTGCGAATTTAACCATTTTTCTCGTATGAAAAAGTGATTCACGCATAAAATTAATGACGCATCTATTTAGTATGAATGTCAAGCTGTTAGGAAATATATACATTTTTTTCGATGTACAAAATGACCGACTACTCGAAACTTCTCGAAACAGTTTTTTTCCAATTGGCGTGACAAATAACTTCAGCAATTTTGACTCGATTAACTTCAAATTTAAAAGATATGTTCCTAATTATATTTCGCAGAGAAGTACGTACGGAGTTTCTGATTAATCGAAAACTTTTCATTTTATGAGCAGTTTATGAGCAGTTATAACGAAATTTTTCACTGAAAATTCATTTCTTAAGTTCAAATACCTACAACTTTTAAATAAAACAATACTTTTTTAATTCCGTACGTACTTCTCTAGGTATTCTAATGTAGATTGACGAGAATTTTTGTTTTTTGTTCTAGGTAAAAAATTGTGGATGCTAAATGTCACGCCGCGAAGCGCCTAAAAAAAAGATAACAAAAGAAAATATCAGTAGTCGGCCATTTTGTACATCGAAAAAAAAAAATTCTGACAGCTTGATATTCATACTAAATAGATGTGTAATTAATTTTATGAGTGAATCACTTTTTCATATGAAAAAAAATGGTTAAATTCCCACATGATTTTATACCCGTTACTGTGGCCTAAGGCCTTAAGTGTAACAACTTTTATATCAATATCTATAATATAAACCTCTCAAAAGTAAAAAAAAAATTGCCTTTTTCTAGCGTCTAAAGTGAGAAGACCCCTAATAACTCGGCTTCTTTGATTTCATTTTTCGTCGTGGACAAGTGAATGTTGGAAAAAGCGCCTTGGAAGTCTACCAAAAAGTTGGAAAAGCATTGTAGAAAATGGAGGAGAGTATGTTTTAGAATTAAAAAGTTTTTCTTAATTTCGAAAAAGAAACGTATAAAGAACTGCATTATTTTAGGATGACCCGATATTATTGCAGGAACTTGGTCCTGTCAACGACAGAGAGAGGGGGGTGGGAGCGATTCTCTTCTCCCAGTCGTAGATTATGAGCTTTATGGGTTACCGTGTCACACGTCCGAACCTAATAATCTCCAGGCACGCCGACACCTATGAGCGTCGCCGTCTCGACGCTCATACGTGTCCATCGTTATCGTAGCGCAAATTCGCGCCCTTCTACTTTATGGACGATTTGTAGCCAGATAAACTCTCCTTG
>CALYCA010000390.1:2500-19947 GCA_944452715.1 Ophion slaviceki | reverse complement strand
ATATATATATATATATATATATATATATATATATATTAGTGTGTGTGAAGTGTGGACCAGCAGATTTACGAGCAAGCCCACTATCCGCGGAATCTCCACTATATTTTTTTTCTCCCCGACGATATCCTGGAAATCAAACGAAGAGAAGAAAAAAAAACGATGTTGAAATTTGCATCGTTCGAACACAACGAAAATTCTTCCTTATTTTTTCATTTCTTCATTTTTATCACAATCTTCTTCCTTTTTTTTGCAGTTATAGGTTATGGATTCCTAATAAGGATGTGCAAAATTATTTCAGTGACATTTATAGCCTAAGTGCGCGGAAAAAAGTTAGGCAATGCGGAAAAAAAAATTTCGTTGCGCTCCTACGACGCAAACTTTGATACCATAGAAAAAAAGCCAAAAAACGTGCGATAGAAGTTTGGGTCGTTGGAGTGCAATTGACAGTAGTTTTATACCCATCCTCAAATTTCTTTTAGATTTTAGCGACCCTAATTCCTCGGCCATCTTTTGATGAAAAAGTTTGCATCGTTGGAATGCAACGAAAATCAATTCTTTCTGATTGTCTAGATTCCGCCGTTTTAGCGTGTTCACGTATTTTTATTAAACTTTTACGACGTCAATTTGCAAAAAAGGCTTTGGATAATGATAAAAACGAAGAAATAAAAAATGAACAAAAATCGTTGTCTCGCACCGATGCAAACTTCAAGATCTGCAATTGAAATTTGCCGAAACGTTTCGGTATCATAAAATGACAAAATAAAAATACGAACGTGTATCTCCGTGACGCTCCAACGAAAAGAGCTTGTCCGAAAAATTTGGCAAGCTATGCTGCCGCAAAAACAAACGAGCTTAGACTTCAGCAAAACGCTGAAAATTCGCGGATCCGTGGAAAAAAAAAATTCAATTCTTCAAATTCAAACAAAATTCAATCGCGGTTCGTTTGCACCATCAGATAGTCGTACCAGAGGCTAAAATTAATGGACTAAAAATGGAAGAGAAAGAATAGTAGGGGAAACTCATAAAATAATAAAAATAGAGAAAAAAAAATATCTCCTCCGTTGATTACCAGCCGGTTTAATTTAATTCAAGATTTACATACGTCCAGTTATTGCTAAAGTGATACATATGCAGCATGCATGCGCGCGCATATACACATATTTTTTCCGATATTTTTCGCAGTTTCGTACATACATATATACATACATACATACTGTGACGGGGATTATTTCTACTTACCACGAAATCGAGAACGTGAATACGAGAGCTAGGTGCGGGAACCGTCACTTTCGGCCGTCCACCCCGCGTGAGTGCATCCGCACTACCCGGGGCGCCAGGGAATTTTGTTTTCACCGGATTTCCCAACCGGTATGCCCTGGGGCCAGGGGGATCCGCCCTGACCCACCATCGGAGCTGGAGGACTCCGCGATTTTTGTTTCACCGGAACCCTAACCGGTATGTCCTGGGAGTCGGGAGACCTCCCTGATTTTTGATTCGCCGGAATCATAACCGGACCATCTGGATGCACTTACCCGGGGGGGACGGTTGCGGTAGAGCACGGCCGCTCAGGCTGTGAGTCGTGGTAGAGGGGTCGGGATTCACCAGGAGTAGCTTACGAGAAGTCAGATACGCGGGAACAAAAAAAAATGACCAAAAACAAACAAATTGTTTTATTTTATTTTGCGGGAGCTGGTTGTTTTCGAACCACGGGAACTTATCTCCGTCCGGAAGGACCCGCCTTCCGGGCACGGGATCGCGAACAGGACCCGTGGAGAAACACGTCTGTCTCACACGGCGTCAGGAGCGGAACTCTCCGACGGACCTCATCCGAGAGCAAAATCGGTCGTCAACTATACCTCGCGCGGCGAAGGCCAGCGAGCGAGATCATTGTCGAGCGCGATTATCGAAAGAAATGTAAATACGCTCGCGCGCTCATCTCATGCGAGAAAGCTACTTCGAGCGAGAACACTTTCTTACAATATTCGTGAGCTGAAATATTATTTCGGGAGCTAGAATATTCTGGAAGAATATTCCTTTCGGAATCTATATTTCCTGCCCGAGTACCCCGCGAGCGGAACGGTAACAGATCGGGACCTTTCCTCCTAGGTAACATGGAGGCTCTCGGGGATCGCATCCCCGGGTCACCATGCGAGAGCGGGCAAAGCTTCTCTCTAGAAGCGCGGCGCGGAGGTCTCCCGCCTCCACCCGTAACCCAAACGGCCCGCTCGTCAGCACGATGCACCACTGCGGTGGGGCGCCGGCATCTCAGCCGGGCGTGCACCGATTCCCCGAAAGCCTCGTTGGGTGCGTCCCTCGGTCGGGATTGCTCGGTACGTTGAGCGACACGCCGCTCGACCGAGTTTCGCACGCCAACCTCACCAGAAACAACAACAAAACCCAAACCTTAAAACATTACAAAACAAACACACTGGAGGAAAGGCCCGTAACATATACGAAGGGGTCGTAACCCGGGCATCGAGAGCACGACTAAATCGTCGGTAGCCTTTCTGTGACGTGACTTAAAAAATCACGTCACAATACATACATATATACATACATACATACATACATACATATATACATACATACATACATACATATATACATACATACATACATATATACATACATACATACATACATACATATATACATACATACATACATATATACATGCATATATACATACATGATATACATACATACATACATACATACATACATACATACATACATACATACATACATACATGCATACATGTGTGTGTGTGTGTGTGTGTGTGTGTGTGTGTGTGTGTGTGTGTGTGTGTGTGTGTGTGTGTGTGTGTGTGTGTGTGTGTGTGTGTGTGTGTGTGTGTGTGTGTGTGTGTGTGTGTGTGTGTGTGTGTGTGTGTGTGTGTGTGTGTATGCATATATAACAGCGACCGCACAGAGCCAGAGCAAGCATTGGCATATCTCAGTGAAAGGAAGTACGTAAAACGCGGGTAGGTATAGTTACTTAACCTCAGTTTGACAGAAACGAGGTCATTTTTATAGCTTCTCTCGTTCGGCTGGATAAGCGAAGTTATGTATACCGACACACACAAACTTGCGCGCATATATAATTAGTATTCTATATACTTGCGATTGTGTACCGAAATATATTAGATATGAACGTTAATATTGCAAAATCCATGACCGCGATATTTAAAAAATCACTGTGCCGATCAACTTGAAATTTTACGAGCTTCCACATTTTACCACATCAAAAAGCAGTGCTTGAACGAAGGAATTCTTTTTCTTCGATGCATAGTCTTTTTGTTATGAACGAAAATAGAACGTTATTTTTTTCCCGAAAGTCCATATTTTCACTCTGGCCGGCGGCTTTTTTTTAATCAATATTTTATTGCTTCATCTAGATTATTTCGCGCAGAAACTGAATGCGTTTGATTTTTTTTTTATTTCGGATGATTTGTTTCCGAGTAGCAGTGGTCACCGTGAAAGAGGTTTTTCGAACAGAGGCCTGCACATTTATAAATATTTTTTAATTAAAAATTCGAGAAGAAATTTTGAAATTTGTATAGGCAATGTTATACGTTCTACATTCTACGATCTTGACACGAGGGCCGGGTTGAAATTCCGAACTTCGAATGCGCCGACGGTTTAAAATTCCTAATTTTAATGTTCCGAAATTACAAGGTTCGTCAAGATTATGCCAGCGAAAGTCTACACAGTTGACTGTAAATTATGTAGAACGTATAACGTTGGCTACACGAATTTCAAAATTTACGTAAAATCAAATCACTTCTTAATAAAAAAAATGCTTGAAATAATTCGTCGATTTATTGAAAATTTTTGAAACTTTAAAAACTTCCATAGCCGAATTATTTTGACCTTTTTTTGACCGAATTATTTATTGACCTTTTTTGACCGAATTATTTATTGACCTTTTTTTGACCGAATTATTTTGGCCACCTTATGATCGTCACCTCGTATGCACATACGCACACGCACACTATCTCGTTTTGCAAGACTTCGAACTCGCGAAAGAGCAAAAAAGCGCGAATGGAGGGGGGATAGAGCGACGGAATTGTACCCGTCGAAACACCGATATCGTGTCCCCATCATATTCTCTGTATTCTCGTTTTTTCTTTCGTTTACTTCCTTTTTCGTTCGCTCTGCGTCTTGTCTCTCGTGGACACACGAGGCCTTGAATTTTTCATCGATACGAGCCGATTCGTCGCAATCGTCCCTAAACGCTGTAGTTTCCAAATTTGCTTCGAAGAAGAGCCCCCCTCAAAAAAAGAAAAGAGGCAGGAAAGTTCGATACAGAAAAAAGAATACAACGGATGTTTCCGTATATATTTAATTGAAGAAGAGTATAAAAGAGAAAAAACGGAAAAACGTCTATTTTCGAACTTTTTTATCTCGCATGGCACGCGAAGCTCGCAATTTTCGCATGAAAAATGAAACTGGCCAAGCGTTCTGTTATTACGATGCGAGACGTGTAATTCGTGGAGTACAGTAGCCTGAAATTCGGCACCTTCAATGAAATTCGTTTCGGGCAATCCCGCATGTGCACGTATGAAATTTGAATGGATTTAGGTGGCGACAGTTCTAACACGCGTGTGCTACCTTAAGGGGTGAGGAAAAATCGGCCGTTTTTCATTTTCTTTTGTAAGATTTCTTCACCATTTTTAGACTTAGAGTTTAGGGACTTAGGATAGTAGTATAATGTTTTATTACCACTTTTGGCAGTTACATGGAATTTTTTTCATTATTAATCTTTAAAAATGGTGGAGGTATGGCACGGTCTTCTAAACTGCATTTCCCAAATTTGGTATAAAAGTCTCCAACCTTATTGTCTAAAACAAGAACCCGAATGTTTTTGAAAATTAAAAAAATTAAAAAATAAAAATAAAAAAATTAATTAGTAAATTAATAATAAATAAAAAATAATTTAAAAAATGACAAATAAATAAATAAATGAAAAATATACATAAAAAAACAATACAAAAATAATTTTTTAATTGCAAAATTTAGCCATTTTTCTTCGGAAAATTCAATCTTTTTGTTTCAAAGCGTACCGTTTCGTCAATTTTCAACATTTCTCACTTTTTCTTGGTTCATATTCTGCGTATGAGTGTTAATCAAAGAAAAATATTCGGTGACTTTTTTCTCAGATTAATCCCGGCGACGCTACGTGTCACGCCGTCCGACAGCATCCGTCGCAACTCGTTCAGAAGACCGTGCCGTACCTCCGCCATTTTTAAAGATTACTTTTTTACACATACCATATAACAGCCAAAGTAGTGATAAAATATACCCTAAGTCTCAAAAATGGTGACGAAATCGTTCCTTTAAAAAATTCTAAAGCCTATCCCCCCTTAAGGATGGAAATCCTTTTATAACGTAGAGAGCTTATAGCCGAAAATGATCGCCCAAGGAAGCTTAGGACTACTTCATAGCCTCCAAATCGCAGACTAATCGGTAGATCACTCAATCGCAAAATTGTCGAGTTGAAACTTTAAACGCGTTTTCCTAAAAACCACTTTTTCGCGAACCTCGTAGAAGATAACTCAAAAACTATCGGACCGATCATTTTGAAATTCCGCACACTTCTACATTACATAATTACCGTCTATGTGAACCTAAAGTTTCTCGGAAATTATTTTAAAAAACTACTTTCTCATCAACAAATATGGTAAAAGTGGAAAATTTTTTCAAACCCGTACCATTTTTCGAATTTTCACTTATTGTTGGATTTTTTAGGTTCACATAGAGCCTGTGGGTTTTAGGAATCTAAAACTTCTTGGCCCCGATGTTTCGGATCAATGCATCAGACGCTAGGTGTTACGCCGTGGAACAACTCAGGCGGCAACCGTCTCAAGCGAGTGTCCTACAGCCGCCATTTTTTTATATGAAAAGAAAACTCGGAAAGTCAAAAGCTCTAATAATATGAACATAAAATTTTAATTGAGTAGAATAAATAGTCCCAAAACAAGGAAATCTTGAAAATTGGCTTATTTTCGTGTGGCTAAAGGGATCTCCCCCCTCAGATATCGGAGCATATCGCGCGGTGGCGGCCGCGTCGTCGAGGGTCGTCGAGTGTAATACGAGAACACTTTCGCCGACGTGACGTTGGCGCGCGCTGCTTATATATCTCGCTCCGTCCCGCTCGCTCCCGCGTCGTACAAAACGCCGAACGCGTTTTTCCGAAGTGCACGTGTCTCTGTCTATTTTGTTTTTTTTTCGCAGCTTCTCTTTCCTCGCGTCTCCAACGTTCTCGTTCGCCTCAATACAAACACACACACCGGTCAGGTGTGTCCCTTCACCAGAAGCAGCGCCACCGTCGTCCCGGCACTCCCTCCCGCCGCTCCGCGCACCGAGCAGCGCGGCCGTTGCTTCCCCCACCGCGCGCCAAGCGCGAGAAGTTGTTCTAGCGCGCGCGCCTGCGCAACGAAGCTGCCGCCACCGAAGAATCCGGATCTAGCCTCAAGGTTTACATAAACGCGCATTGGAACACGACGACTTCTTTGATCGTTTCTTATGTCCCTCTCGCCCTTCCTTTTCTCTCTTGTTTTTTGTTTATTTTCACGTGCGTTCGATCATCTCGCGCTTCTTTCGCTGCTGCTACTTGAATTTTCGATTTTCATTTACATTCGTTCCGCTTCGTAACGCTTCGCGCCGTTCTACATGGCTTTTTTCTCTCTCGTACGGGTTTAGAGTCGAGCGCAATTCCGTGGAGCTCTCGTTCCGAACTTTCGGCGAAATTCTCTTTGTTTCCAGCTTGTTTACCCTTTTTTTCGTTTCGCAAAAGAGGAAACCGAATTTTCAAAATTCGTTAAGGAGCTATACCAGTGTGACACTTAACCCTAGAATGGGAACCTTATTTTGGTTTCCTATTACGGTAACCGGGGGTGATAACCCACCCCAATTTTGAAAAATTCATATCTCTGGTGAAATTTCGCGAAAAGAGTTCAACTTGGGCTCATTCTTTTCGTTTTTTAATGCAGAATCACGTAGGCGTACGGCGATTCCGCTTGAAGTAGGAAAAGTTCGTAAAAAAATTAGGTAAAAGGGTGAAAAACATGAAAAATTCGTAAAGGGCGCGAGATTTGAACTCGCCTGGGGTGGTTTTTCCCGTTCTAGAGTTTTAAAAAATCGATTTTTTTGCCTTTTCCGACAGTTTGTAATTTACGTTTATACTTAGCAGTTTTTATGGTAAATATAATTTTATCTTGCAAAAATCGATAGTTAAATCTATAAACGCGTTTTTCTCGAAATGAGGTTTTTTTAAATTTGCTGACATTGTAACTCAAAGAGCAATTATCCGATTGACTTGAAATTTGAACTGAGTATTCTTGAATATATTCACTCTACAATGACGTAGGATATTTTTGATTGGATGAAAATTGACGATTTGGCATTGAAAAAAACGACCATTTTATAAGCAAGAAAACAGACTTTTTTTCACAACTACGCCATGTTGTTAGATTTTGATATTTTTCGAAAATCCTACATCATTGTACAGGAAATACCTTCGGGTTTAACGACATTTTTCCTTTTTCGGTTTCAGCTACTCAATCGGCCGGAATCATGTTAGCAGCGGAGGAACTTTTTTTTTGGCGCCTCCGAAAGCAGCGCATAAGTCGCTTGGATCTCAATATTTTCTATGAAAAAATTATGTAATATAGGTCAAATATAGCCAAATATATTCTTAATTTTCCGAAACATTTAATTGAGTACTTTTCTTCCAAAAAAATCCCGAAAATCACCCAAATTTTCAGCGTTCACACTGGTATAGTCCCTTAAAAGAATTTCATCGCGTTGCTGAAAAAAAAGGTTGGACGAAGTTGCACGATATCAGGCCGGAATTGTTTGCCAGCATAGAACCGTAAGAACAATTTACGTAATTTCATTGAACACGTTGAGTCTATTTGCCTATTCGAGGCTTATTGTAGCTGCTGTAACGACCGGATTGCAAAATCGTCGTCGTTCCTCGTACTCGAACGTTCGAGAAACTTCCGCCGCGCCGAGAAACTTCTGTCGTCGCTCAAATCGATTGTTCCGCGGAACGTGCGAAGAGAAACAAAAAGTCTCCGTGCATTCTCATACGGAATTTACACGATTCCGTTCGTCAATTTCTTTCGAGAAAATAGAATATCGAGGGCTCCGCTGCTGGCCAAGTTCCGATCTCGATAAAGACAGCGGGAGAGAGAGAGAGAGAGAGAGAGAGAGAGAGAGAGAGAGAGAGAGAGACCGTTAACTGACCGAGCAACCAATCGTTGCGACACACAATGCCAGCTGGTGGTACAGAGATTACTTTCTCTAACGCGCAATCGCAATGGTTTCTCGGCCCGTTAGGCTACGATACAGATTTATACGCACACATACACAACGCATATAAATATGATGCAGAATCTACTCTCCCTATTCCTCTCTGGCCTTTTTCTTATTATTACTGCTGCTTATTGTTATTTTATTATTTTATTTGTCGTTATGGATTAGGCTACCGTGAAAATGACAAACGCTCGTTCACCGCTTGAGGCAACTGAAATTGAACAGGTCCAACATATGGTGCAGGAGTCGATGACGTTGAAGTTTGCATCGTTGGAATTCAACGAGTATGGTTTTCTTTGCTCCGAAATAGTCTCGAGCACATTTGAACTCCGTAAGTCACGCATTCGTCTTTTCGATTCCTATTTATCGATGTATAAATTTGTGAAATATAATTTTGGATAACAATGGAAATAAGTTGGAACAGTGGAATTATAAAGAATTTTCGATGCATTTCAACGATGCAGACCCCGTGGGAATCGCAGATTGAAGGCGAACTTATGATTACAAGGATAGGACTACTAGTCAAACTTTAAATGCGTTTTTCTCGAAACTATGTTTTTCAAAACGGTGTACACGATTTCTCGACATCTAATACACGGATTAACTTGAAATTTGGTACACTTATTCAGTGTAACAGTAGTTTAGTCGTGACCGACGTTTTTCTTCTTAACATTTGTTTTACTAGTTATTTACAATAATGGCGTCGTGTCCTCAAAAAATCGAAAAAAAATGGTGATTGAAATACGATAACGAAAAAAAGCTCGGTCAAGTCCTAGCCAATATTGTATATTCTAAGAAAAAAACGTGGTTTGTTGTTTCAGATCAACCGGGTGGCCGAAATCAAGTACACCGTTGAGCCCCTCGGGTTCAAAGGTCCATTCCGCGATTGTTTATAACTTTTTCAATTATTAATATTTTTATGCAATTTGGTACACAACTTTGTTAAGAGGTTAGGCCACTCTAGAGGCCGAAAAAATAGGCTTTTTGGGGATTTTTTTTTCAGAAAAACTACAAAATAAATCGATATTACAAAAAAGGGTGTTTATCGTACATATCAGTGACTGCGTACGATAATTTTTTTGAAGCGATTAATTTCAAAATGGCGGCTGTGCAGCGTTTATCTCAAAACTGCATTTTTTCAGTTGGCCGGAAACATAACTCAGACAATTTTCAACCTATTCACTTGAAATGTTGAATATATCTCGAAAAATACATTGTCTGTGAAAGTACGAAGGATTTTTTTTATATTGCATAGTTCATTTGTTATTAACAATCCTCTGCCGATTTTTTAGGCAAATTTTTCAGTTTCCAACAATTTGCGTAAAAAATCGTTAATAACAAATGAACTATGCAAAAAAAATCCTACGTACTTGCATAGACAATGTATTTTTCAAGATATATTCAACGTTTCAAGTGAATTGGTACAAAATTGTCTGAGTTATGTTTCTGTTAAGGGGTTACCCCGACTTGCGATTTTGAAAAAATCGATTTTTTTATTGCATTTTTTTGAAGTATAAGTATCTGAGAATATGTCCTGAAAATGTCAAGTCGATCCGAACAAAATTGACTGAGATATGAGCGTTGAAAGAGAAGAATCCGTTGTGAAATTGAAACTTTAAACGCGTTTTTCTCAAAATGGCATTTCTGAAGTCGGTGACCAAGATTACTCGAACACTAATGAACCGATTTTCTTGAAATTTTGCAGGCTTATTTAATACATAAAAATGTAGTGTTTATTCGTTCGATTTTTTTTTTCGAAAAAAATGGCCGTTTTATAGCCAAAAACGACCGTTTTATTTTCGTTAAAATCGAACCATTAACTTTGAGTATCCACCATTTTGTGAAAAATGAATATTTTTTAAAATCCTTCGATTAATGACTAGTTTATACTTATATTTGACTAAATCCATCCGCATTTTTTTTTCAGATGATCCACTTCGCCGCAATGTTGGTCACCGCAAACCGTGTATATAAAAACATTATTTCATTGACGGCCATTTGCCACTAAACAATGTAATATTTTTCAATAAAAAAATTACTGAAAGTTCTTCAAGATGTGTTCTTTAAGATGGTATATTGATCGATTAAAAAAGTTTTGTAGTTTTCTTTAAAAAAATTCATGAAAAAGGCCTTTTTTGCGCTACAAGTGGGGGTAACGTCTTAAAGAGCAGATTTCTTTCGATCCACAGAATTTATTATAACTGTCCTGCACAATTAAATGCGTCGAGAATGTTTTCCAATACCAAAGCTGCCACAGCTTCGGATAAACCAAATCGCCATTCGGATAATTGACGTTTCGAAAAACTAACGTTCCGATAATCGACGCTCTACTGTACAGTACATAATGTCGTCTGGTTTGGAATCTTCGCAATGGAAGCCTCGTGACGAGACAAAGAAGAGGGCTCGTTGTCCCGAAGCGAAGAAACGCGCCATATCTAATGCGGGCTAAAACGACAGGCACAGATAGAGCGAGAGAGAGAAAAGGTCAAAGTGCCGGAAAATCCAGAGGCTTGGAAATCCCGATCCTCTTGTGTTCGCGTTCGAAGCAATTGTTTTGCTTTGGTTCGAGAAAGAACTTCGAAGCCAAAGATCGAAGCGTCCGTGCTTTTATTTTCTTCTTCTTACAGTTCGTTATTCTTATCAGTATAGAATGTCGTGTCGTTCCATCAACGTCGGGCGAACGTTCAATTATCGTGCTGAAAAGCTTGTTTTCCAGCTTTTGTCTGGGCCCGTTCGTCCCCCGGGACGAACAATAGGTATGGAAAGAGAGGAGAAGAGGTGAATAGTCGACGTCAAGTTGACGAAACAAACAAATCACTAGAGCCGAGAAAACAGTCGTAAAGTGGCAACGAAATGTTACGATCTGGTCCCCGTTGATCGTATCGTAATTCGTTGAATTTATCAAATTCTAACAAACGTGTTCGACGTTAGAATTTCGTGCGCCCTCGCCGGCGAGACGCGAGAAGCAACGGATCTACACAACCGGAAACGCGCTACAACCAACAGGAAGCGAATCCATATACGCGGCTGGCACGCTTATGCTTCTTCGCTCTTGAAAACTCCAATCGTTTACGCATGTACTTTCACAATGAAACTCGCGTATGGTCACAATTCCCAACACCCGGACAATGAAACTCGGCGCTAACGAGAATGACAAAAAGACAAACATTTTCGCGCCCGAATAACGAGGTCGCGAAAGACATTCGTTCGACGAAGCATTTTTTCTTCTTTCTCGTTTGCAAAAGAAAGCCAAGCCTCGTTACGAAACACGCGGGTTTTTCGCTGAAACTGTTACTGAAATCGAGCATTGTTTTTACATCTTACTGATGTGAAGTTGCAACGTTTTGGCGAAGTTCGTTTCGATTAGGCTTTAACGTTTTTCGAAATTTCGTGCCTCCTTGCATTCCATCAATGCAAACTTCAACAACGACAAAACTTCAACTTCAACAACGACAGAACCACTCGTTGAACTCAAACAATGCACAAAACTGCAACGTCAACAACAACAAAACTTCAACTTCAATCACAACGAAACTTCAACGCCAACAAAACAACCTATTGCATTCTAGCAATGCACGAAACTTCAACTTCAACAACAAAACCACTCGTTGCACTCCAACAGTGCACAAAACTTCAACGTCAACAACAACAAAACTTAAACTTCAACAATAAAATTTCGACTTCAATGCCAAAAAAATAACTCGTTGCATTCTAGCGATGCACAAAACTTCAATTCCAACAACAACGAAAACGCGTTGCATTCCAACAACAATAAAATTTCAACTTCAACAACAACAACAACAAAAACGTTGCATTCCAACAATGCAAACTTCAACTTGAGCAACAGCAAAAAAAACTCGTAGCATTTCAACAATGCACAACACTTCAACGTCAACAACAACAAAACTTGAACTTCAACAACAAAACTTCAACTTCAACCACAACAAATCTTCAACTTCAACACCAACAAAACAACTCGTTGCTTTCTAGCAATGCACGAAACTTCAACAACAACAAAACCACTCTTTGCACTCCAACAATGCACAAAACTTCAACGTCAACAACAACAAAACTTCAACAACAACAAAAAATCGTTGAATCTCAACAACAATAAAACTTCAACTTCAACAACAACAACAAAATCGTTGCATTCCAACAATGCAAACTTCAACGTCATATATTTTGCTTATGGGCGAAATATATGATGTTGTCCGTTAAGTAAAGAAGAAAAAAAACACGTAAACAAATTGTTTCGTTCGTAAATTACGTCGTTGTTTTGACCGAATTTCGTTGCTCGTCGTGTGCGAAAAAAATGCAAAAACAATCCGTGTGATGGGTGACTCATTCGGATCCCTCGGTGAATGATTGTTTCTTTTTTCGGTCACGTCGCAATGCGCTATTACATATAGCGATATGAGGATCGTCGCGTCTCTTTAACTTGCGGTAGAGGAAGGGGGGTGCTTCCATCTCTGCTTCATCATTCTCACATTTGTTGAAAAATATTGTTATTTCACTGACCGCTATGCTGAACGCTCAATTTTGAAATTTCGCGCCATTTCGAGTCTTCGCGAAGTATGCAGAGAAAAAGAAATTTGATCATGAAGTTCGACGTGAAAGATGCGGGGTCGGGTTGAAATTCCGTACTTTGAATGCTCCGACGGATTAAAATTCCGAATTTTAATGTTCCGAAATTCAAGATGGGGCCGGGTTGAAATTCCGAACTTTGAATGGTCAGAACGCTCAAAACTCCGAAAGAATTTTACACGAAAGACCAAAACTTCGAAAATCTTAACACCGTCGAAATAATTCGGCTATGGAGGTTTTAAAAGATTCAAAATTTTCAATAAATCGACGAATTATTTAAAGAATTTTTTTTTATTAAGAATTGAATTTGTGTCAATTTTGAAATTTGCCTAGACAATGTTATACGTTCTACATTATTTACAGTCAACTGTGTAGACTTTTGCTGGCATGATCTTGACATGAGGGCCAGGTTGAAATTCCGAACTTTGAATGCGCCGACGGTTTAAAATTCCTCATTTTAATGTTCCAAAATTACAAGGTTCGTCAAGATTATGCCAGCGAAAGTCTACACAGTTGACTGTAAATGATGTAGAACGTATAACATTGTCTAGACAAATTTCACAATTTACGTAAAATCAGTACTTAATAAATAAAAAATTCTTGAAATATTTCGTTGATTTATTGAAAATTTTGAAACTTTTAAAACTTCCATAGACGAATTATTTTGACGGTGTTCAGATTTTCGGAGTTTTGGTCTTTCGTGTAAAATTCTTTCGGAGTTTTGATCTTTCGGAGTAGTATATTTTCGGATTTTTGAGCGCTCTGATCATTCAACGTTCGGAATTTCAACCCGGCCCCAAAGATGCGGGCTCTTATCCGCGCGGTGCACCTGCCGCAATCGACGATTTGCAGATTTGGAAGTGGGCTTGAGAAAATAGAAAAATATCACGTGCTTGTGATACTTTTCGTCCATTTGACATCGTGGGTGACGTGAGATAAGAAAATTCAGGCCACCCGGACATTGGACGAAGAAATGAGGCTACGAGTAGACGAGACGTACGGAAGCAAGTTATCAAGTCCCAAATAATTCGAATCTTTCGCGTCCGGGTTACGATACAAGTCAAGTTGAATGAAAGTACGACTGTGATTCGACGACAAGTACACAACTCTAGCAGTAACAATTATGTAGAAATAATTTGATGACGTTGAAGTTTGCATCGTTGGAGTGCAACGTAAATGATTTTTTTGACCAAATTTTCTTTGGCATATTTAAGCTACGAAAATACCGCAAACATTTTTACTGTTGAAGTTTGCATCGTTGAAATGCAACGAAAATTCTTCGTTGTTTTTTTAATTTCTTGATTTTTATTTATTTTTGAACTCCTTTTTGCAGTTTAATAAAAATTAAAAGTTGCAGTTTAAAAAGTTTCGTTGGATATGGTTTGGTAAGGAACTTAGAAAAATGTTAGTGATTTTTGCAGATAAAATGGGTCATAAAAAAATTGGGTAATGAGGGAATTTATCTACAATAAATTATTGGGTTGAAGTTTGCAACGTTGGAATGCAACGAAAATTCTTTTTAATTTCTTATTTTTATTACTATCCAAAATAATTGTTTGCCTATTTGTTGCAGATCGATAAATAAGACTCGTAAAAAATGTTTTCGTAATTTTCGTAGCTCAAATCTGCTGATGGCAATTTTTGAAATTAACAGAAAGTCAATTTCGTTGCATTCCAACGATGCAAACCTTAACGTCATAATAAATTGGCCAAATATGATTTTGGGGAATACTGAAACTAAGAAATTCAAAAGAATTTTCGTTGTATTCCAACGATGCAAACTTTAACCCCATATAATTTGCTGCTCTTCGCATTGTTATAACGAGTTGTTCGATTTTTTCTCTCTATATAATCCATTTGATGATAACAAATTATTAAAGTTCATTTGTTGGTCGAATATCAATTTTGTTTTCTACAGCCTGCCATTATCGTAATTTTCAAAACTTGAAAAACTGTAAGGAGCATGCGAACATTTTTCATTTATTCTTACAGATCACCGTAGATGCCAGAACCACCTAGACCGATTGGCCATGCAGCGACGTCGGCGCTTTCTTTAAATAATAATAACTTCATTGTTTATTAATATATATAAATGAAAAATAACTCAAACTTCACAGAACTATGTATCATTTGTGTGTAAAATCACGACTTCGTCACCCCGATACTTTCATCAGATAAAAATATTGATAATAATATTTGCTTCGTTGGGATGGAATGAAAATTCAATTTTCGGAATTTTTTAAATTTCTATTGGCAGTTTCTACCTACAAAAAGTTGTCAACTATTTTTGAAGATGTTCATTTCGAGACCTACAGTCTTAATCCACAAAAGAATTTTTTTTATGATTTCGAGAATAAGGAAATAAAAATATGAAAAAGAACTTTCGTTGCGTTCTAACGATGCAAATTTCGACACCATGAAAATTGACCTGTTTCCACGATATTAAGTCATTACTTAAGCCGATTTTTTAAAGCAAATCAATGAGATGTATAGAATAAAGAATCAATTATTTTTATATAGATCCCCGACGATTTCATAAATCATTAACCATACACGCGCACGCAATGAAAAATAAAAGTAAAAATCATTTATAAATATTCTTTTGATCGGTTTATAATTACGAGTTGTCAAAGCTCAATTAATCTATTACTCCAGTTGATTAATTTCTTTACACAAATCAATTAATTACAGTCGATAAATAATCGATTCAACATTTAATTTTATTTATTCAAAACAATTTATTAGTACTAAGAGTAAATAAATCAAACAAATTATTAAAGTCGTAGTTATGCAATTAATTGATTTTCCATTACAACAGTATCATAAAATACATCATTTTTTTTCATCGCTACTCGGAATTTTTCAGCACTTCGAGTTTGGCGTCAACGTTAAAGGAAAAATCCATGTGTATCGTCGTTTCAATTGAAAATTGTCGCGTATCGTCACACTCCCCCAAACGTGAGCCCCAGCTGATCAAATATTCGAAATTGCGTTCGCGAGTTCTTTGATCCGTGCCTCGTACACACTCCTTTCTTTTTTTTTTCTTAATTTTTTAACCCGACTCTCAATTACGCCGCAAACTGCGCATATTTCTTGCTTCGTGACCTTAAGACTGTTTTTTTTCTACTCAGCGTTCTGCGACGTTTTGAAAAGTGAAAATAAATACCACCGGTGGTTAAAAACGAGAGTGATGGGATGGTGGATTTCCGCAAGCGTGTACGAACGAACATTAGGATAAAAGACGATCACAAAGGGGGAAAAACGAAGAAAAAAAACGAGGAAGAAGGAGAAAGAAATGTGCGTAAGTCGTTACGACACCTAGCGGACGATTACGATCTCTCCTTTGCCGATATCGTTGTACCCGGTTGCATCACAAGTGCGAACATTAATTCACACGTGTATGACGATAAAACCGTGAGGGGCCTTCGTTTGACCAGCTGTTTTTCAGTGTCATCTGGTCCGCGAACGCGTTTCGTACGTACACCCACGTATATATATATATATATATATATATATATATATATATATATATATATATATATATATACACCGGGTGTCCAATTTTAATCTCACACCAACTTTATCCCGAAAAATACTGCATACGGTTGAAGTTGGCATCGTTGGAATACAAAGAAAATTGTTTCCAATTTCTCATTTTCATTAATATCCCAAAATATACTTTGCAGATTTAGGTTCTAGATCGCTAAATGAAAATCCTACGTAATATTTGTGTGATTTTCATAGCTCAAATCTGCCAAAATAAATTACAATATTGAAGTTTGCATGGTTGTAACGCAACGGAAATGAATTATTATTCTATTTTTATTCGTTCGAATTTTTTTCTCGCTGTGACATTTTCGGGTATTCTTATTAAAGATTTACGACCTCAATTTGCAAAAATATTAGGCTTTGGATGAGCATGAAAATAATGTAACGAAAAATGAACAAAAAAAAAACGTTGAATTCCAACAATGCAAACTTCAACTCCATGGGAAATTTGGGAGAAAAAAAATGTTCGTTGCATTCCAAGGATGCAAACTTCAACGTCATGAATAACTGCTACGATCAAGTATTGAGTGTATTAAAACTTTTACGGTTCAAAGGGGGACTGTGAAAGTTAAAACGGGGACCGTAAAGGGGGAGGGGGGGGGGGTTGAAAAAAAAGTTTTTTAGTCAAAAATTCAAAATGGCAACGTCAAGATGACTGACATGTTTTTTAAAAATGGGATCACGAATTTTTTTCTTCACCAACACATTTATCAGGCAAAACAAATAACTTTTGTAGGAAAAGTTTTTTGATAACGTTCATAATTTTTAGGTTAGAATACCGTTTTTTACTATTTTAGCGATATCCAGAATGTACGACGAGGAGTTAGAGTCGTCAGCATTCCTGGTGTAAGTGTGAGTGTGTTTGGGTTTGTTTGGGTTATCAAGGATTAGGTCTCTGCGGCTCGTCACTTCCATTATCAAACAAACCAAAGTGAACAAAATTATGATCGTTATCAAAAAACTTTTCCTATAAACGTTGTTAATTTTGATTC
>CALYCA010000389.1:0-30566 GCA_944452715.1 Ophion slaviceki | reverse complement strand
TGTGTGTGTGTGTGTGTGTGTGTGTGTGTGTGTGTGTGTGTGTGTGTGTGTGTGTGTGTGTGTGTGTACACATACATACATACATACACACACAATATAAATACGTCTTTTTCGAATAGGACAATATCTATATATAATGACGCATTTATGTGTCCGGATTCTATAAATGGACGTAGGGTCGTATTTCGGTGCAAAGATCCGCGGAGCTTTAGATAAGAGTGAGAAGGAATGACGGTGCAGGAGGGTTAGAGAGGGAGAAAGGGGGCAGAGGATGGCGAGAGACGACAGTGGAAGCAGAAAAAGGGAGAGAGAGAAACAGAGCGAGAGAGAGGAAGCAGAAAATAGAGAAGAAGGATGAGTAGGAAGATATATAGAACTCTCTCCTACTCGCAGCAGAGGGCCACGTGCACGACCCCGCTGAGACGATGATGTTGTATGTATGTGTCGGTGCACGTGTCAGCTGCGCGCGCTGTGCTTTTCTCCTCCTCTGTTCCTCTCCAAATATATATATATATATATGCACATATATATAGTAGCTGCAGCAAAAGCTCCGCGCAGCGGAGGATTGCGACATTCGCACACGCGCCTCACCCGCTCTGTTACTGCCACACTCGACCCATTGTCCTACTTTCCGGCTTCCCGGTCTCGTTTCGACGATGCAAGCACACCAGGAAGACCATTCGCGCGAATCCCTGGCGACCTCGAGCTAGGGGCACTATTCACTCTCTCTCTCTCTTCTCCTGTCTCCCTCTCCGTTCGTTACTCCTTCTCTCTTAAGTTTCCAATTTCCCAACCCATTTTCCCGCGCTCGAAACTGAACTTGAATCAGACGGCGGAGCTGCGATGCTTCCCTTCAACGAGAGTAGGGTAGGCTGGGGTCAATTGGAACGTTTTTGAGAAAATCGGTTAGTGTAACTTCATCTAATACCCTATCTGTTTGGCAATGGGCTTTAATTGTAGCCAGATTATCTGGCTATGTGATGGTATTATTGATTTTGTTTCTCGTATGCCCTTAACTTGGGTAGAGGCTATTTAGATAGCCTCGGGAAACGTTTCATTTGACCCTGTGTCGGGGTCAATCGAAACAGTGCCTGTTTCAATCAAAATAATCAGTTTTATAGCTTTTCATTCCAGTTTGAGTATCACTGAAGGTATATTAACCTTTATTAAATATTATTTTTTGCGCCTCCGAAGGCAGCGCAAAAGTCGCTTGGATCTCAATATTTTTCGATGAAAAAATGATGTAATATAGGTCACATATAGCCAAATATATTCTCAATTTTCCGAAACATTTGATTGAGTACTTTTCTTCCAAAAAATTCCCGAACATCACCCAAATTTTCAGCGTTCACACTGGTATAGCCCCTTAATGGTCAGCCAACTTGTCGAATCTCCCTTCCTCTGCCTCGCTCACTCTGTGTCGTTCACAATGACCCTCAAGTTTGCATCGTTGGCATGCAATAGTTTCCTGTTCCTCCATCTATCATTTATTTCCGGCAATTTTGGAAGCTTTTTTGGCAACTGGAGGGGTTAAGGGGTTACCCCCACTTGCGATTTTGAAAAAATCGATTTTTTTTATTGCATTTTTTTGAAGTATAAGTATCTGAGAATAGATGGCTCTATGAGTATAGGAATAGATGAGTCTATGTAAGTTTACAAAAAAAAAATATTTTCTTCGTGTAAACTGAAATTGAAACTTTAAACGCGTTTTTCTCAAAATGGCATTTCTGAAGTCGGTGATCAAGATTACTCGAACACTAATGAACCGATCTTCTTGAAATTTTGCAGGCTTATTTTATACATAAAAATGTAGTCTTTAATCGTTCGATTTTTTTTTTCGAAAAAAAAAAATGGCTGTTTTATAGCCAAAAAACGGCCATTTTTTTCGTTAAAATCGAACCATTAACTTTGACTGTCCGCCATTTTGTGAAAAATGAATATTTTTAAAAATCCTTCGATTAAAGACTAGTTTATACTTATATTTGACTAAATCCATCCGCATTTTTTTTCAGATGATCCACTTCGCCGCAATGTTGGTCACCGCAAACCGTGTATATAAAAACATTATTTCATTGACGGCCATTTGCCACTAAACAATGTAATATTTTTCAATCAAAAAATTACTGAAAGTTCTTCAAGATGTGTTCTTTGAGATGGTATATTGATCGATTAAAAAAGTTTTGTAGTTTTCTTTTAAAAAATTCATGAAAAAGGCCTTTTTTTGCGCTACAAGTGGGGGTAGCGCCTTAAATCTCCATCAAGAATACGTAAAACCGTTTCGGTCATTTTTCACAATCTCAGTCGGCCAGAAAAAATTTGAGCAACCGAAAAGAATGAATTGTCGTTGCATTCCAACGACGCAAACGTCAAAGTCATCGTTCACGCGCACCCTGCAACCTTCATTGCGATGACGAGGACAAACGTAAATTTGCAATCCATATCTCGCAATCGTATTCACGGTTTTACACGGCAAGTGGCTCTCAACTTCCGGCTGCCGGAAGTTCTTTCTCGTAGCGATGAGCTCCACCATTCGAGTCTATCTACGCGGTCTTCGTAATTTCGATACCGAGACGCCAAAACGGTCTCTCGGCAGCGCTTCAACATCCATTTGATCCGTTGATCCGTTTAGTCACGATCTACATTCTTTCGCAATCGCGTCAAAGAGGGAGGGTCCGACGATGCATCGGGAATCATTGGTCAAAGGGTTCAATTTGTGATATCATCTGCCCGAGTAGAAATCTTGCTCCAGCTACAATAAGCACCTGATCAGGCATCCTGACTTCTTTTTCCAGCCTTGATCAGAATTTTTTATCAAGCCCTGATCATTTTTGAAACACAATCCCTGACTTCCGTCTGATCAGGGTAAAAAATCAAGGCCTGATCAGGGTAAACTATCAAGGCCTGATCAGGGTAAAAAATCAAGGCCTGGTAAGTGTAAAAGATCAAGGCCTGATCAGCGTAAAAAATTAAGGCCTGATAAGGGCTTAATTTTTCACGGCTTGATAAAAATGAAAAATCATATGATTTTTCACGGCTCAGGATGACCGATTTTTTCCTGAAATAAAAAATACAACGCATACACAAAAGAGAAAAAGGTACCACTTTATAAATAACGCTGATCGTTTATTTTTTAATCTTAATATAAAATTTATCACATATACTTTTCACATATATCTATATGGAAAACAAACATCATTTTTCTTGTATTTGTAATAGAACAAAAACTCGAAATAAACTAAGATATATCACTGTATTATATTCCACTTATCATCCCGAAATAAACTAATATATTTTTCAAACAAAAACTTAAGAAACTTCGTGAATAATGTAAACAGAGCTCAACGTTTTTATGACCAGACGTCTCTAGGAAACGTTATATTGGGCGTTCTGTTCGTTTTTTTACGCGACGCTCGAAACTTGTCCCAGTCTTTTGCTGAATTAATCAGGCCTTGATACCGCTCCAACAGCTTGTCCAATTTGCTTCGAAAGAACTTCTATTCCGTGTTCCCTATATTTCGAAATGACAGCCACTGAAAAATACGAAAATGTTCATCCCACTTAGAATTCAATGTCTACATATATATCTATATAAGGTATGCACATTATTTTATTAGGGTGGCACAAAATTGAGCTCTATTTTTTTTTCCTTTTTCTCACCATCCAATTATCTACTTTAAAGAAGAAAAAAAATTGTTGCAAAAGCTGCGAGCGGTCATTTTTTAACGTAAATTAGAATCGAAGCAGGAGAGCCCGTACAGCGAAGACCAACCAAATAATGGTGAGTTGACAGCGTAGTGCAGTTCAGTGAATGTAATGTCCATCCGAAGTGCATTTCTTATGGGCTAACTTGCACCGATGGAAATACTTTCACTTAACTGAACTATGCAGTCAACTTATCATTATTCGGTTAGCCTACACTGTCCGGGCCCGTAGCGAAGACTAACCAAATAATGGTAAGTTAACAGCGTAGTGCGGTTCAGTGAATGTAATGTCCATCCGAAGTGCATTTCTAATGGGGTAACTTGCACCGATGGACTTACTTTCACTTAACTGAACTACGCAGTCAACTTGTCATTGTTCGGTTAGCCTACGCTGTCCGGGGCCGTACAGCGAAGGCCAACCAAATAATGGTAAGTTGACAGCGTAGTCAGTTCAGTGAATGTAATGTCCATCCGAAGTGCATTTCTTATGGGCTAACTTGCACCGATAGAATTACTTTCACTTGACTGAACTGCGCAGTTAACTTATTATTATTCGGTTAGCCTGCGCTGTCCGGGCTAAGCAGCACCGATGGCAAAACTTTTACCAGATTGAACTACGCTGTCAGCTTACCATTATTTGGTTGGCCTACGCTGTCTCTTCTTCTCCTCTGACAAAGGAGACGGACCAAGTAAAGAAACATAAAAGCGATACACAAAACAAATATAAATCTACTTACATAGTGGTAGCGCCAACACATGCCAATCCTCAGGAATTTCGAGTTGTTCCTCGCTGAGAGGATCTGTTCCGGATCTGTCAAATGTATCATAATAAATATTTCAACCAACGCATATATAATTTGGCGTATGGTTAATTTACAGTCAGATTTAATTCAATTTACATTTATAGATTTAAGAATTGTAAGTCTTTGAAAAAAATTAATTGTTATACTAACCTGCTGCTGTATTATTTCTTCGTTTTTTCCCTTATTTAGAGCCCGCTATTCACGCAGACACAGTCGTTGCGCAATCTTCTTCCGATTGTGTTTGTCCATCTTATTCACAACGTACACGTTATATGTAAAAATGTATAAAGTGATTAATAATATGTCTCGTGCTTCTCTCGTGTCTGTGTATCATTTGACAAGATGAGGTTAGGCACGTTTTTAGCGCCAAACTGTAGAAGTCCAGTTACATGATGATTGCTTGAAATTAGCTGGATCAGGCGAATTGAAGTAACCCGTAAGTCCAGTTGCTTGATATCGCCTGAAGCTAGCCGGGTCAGGCGAATTGAAGTAAGCCGTAAGTCCGGTTGCTCGACCACCGCCTGACCCCAGCTTGATCAGGCAAATTAAGGCAAACTTAAGTAAGGCCTTCGTACTACAAGCTGATCAGGCGCAGATCAAATATCAGGCCAGCCTGACAATATTTCTACTCGGGTGGGCTCGCCCAATCCGTCATAGGCTAAACCAGACAGAGAGAGAGAAAGAAGTCCGCCACGGTGTAATTTCGTGACTAATGCGTTTTGAATGTGAATGACGTATATGGGTCAAAGCGAGAACGAGGCGGAGAGTGAGAATTGCGGCGAGAGGATGAGCAGGAGGAAGGGCGAAGGAGGAGGAACAATGTTGCGGTGCAACGATACGAGGCAACACCATCGCGCGAGAGTCAAACGCAGGGGCGAGGGTAGGCTAGCAAAAGAGACGAAAACCCAGAACTTTTTAGCTTAGAATATGAATTTTTTTACTGAAGGTAGATTGTTGCATACTGAAAGTAAGCCCAATAAAATGTTGCCCCTCGACTCGCCCCCACCCTAAAAAATAGGGGTTGAAAACTTAAAAATCGGCGTATCTCGATACTTAATAGGCTGATCAAAAAATGTTTCAAACAAAAGTTGTTTGGAATAATAAAATTCGTATTAAGTTATATAACATCCAAACCCATATCGATGAAAATAACGGCACAAAAGCGATTCGAAAATTCAGGGTTGATTTCGTTTTTCATGCCGTTATTTTTAAAGATAGGGGATTGGCCGTCAGATAACTTTATTCGTATGTTATAATTTCCAACAACTTTTGTTTGAAACATTTTTTCACCGGGTTATTAATTATCGAGATGCGGCGATTTTTAAGTTTTCAACCCCTATTTCTTAGGGTTGGGGCGAGGTGAGGGGCAACATTTTATTAGGGTTACTTTCAGTATGCAACCATCTACCTTCAGTCAAAAATTCGTATTCTTCGCTAAAAAGTGCTGGGTTTTCGTCTCTTTTACCGGACTAGGGGCCGAGGAGGGAATAAAAAGAAGAGGACACGTTTGGCTATCGTATCGTTAGGACGAGGGGTGAGGTAGTGATATATACATACACATACCATATATATATAGATGCATATACATCATGCCAGTATATATAGCACGAGGGTCGACCTATTTACCCTAGACCCTCTCCCATTCCCTGTTCCACCCACGGTGTGGAGTTCGCGAAGGGATATATAGCGACATAGAGTAGTCAGAGCGAGCTGCATCGATCGACCTCGATCCGCTCGCGGTGTTGGCCCAGCCTGGCACCGCGAAAGTCCGACCCAGCACATACAATTTGTCATCCCCTGATGCCACACGGGACCCCCCCCCCCCCGCCCCGCAACCGCCCGTTTCGTCCCCTTACTCTCTCTTTCTCTCAGGCCCTTTGGAACGCCCTTTGGACCACCCTTTTTGCCTCTCCTTTTTCTTCCACCCCATACTCGTATATTTATGTACGGTCGGGAACCGTATCACCTTTTGTGACATTCTTCGTCCCGTTAGCCACGAATCCCACGCGCACCAGGTTGGCTTCGACGATGATGATTTTGCGGGTTTTTTTTTTATCGAAGGAACGTGAGATGCGCGCGGATGCACGTGGGTTGGGAAACGCCGGGGAAGAAGAGAGCAACAAGTCCACGAGACGTACCGGTGGAAGATTGCATGAAAGATTCCAATGAGCGTAGATTTGTGTTAATGTCATTTACGTTGAGGGATCTCCATAAGATTGGAATTTCAAATTTATTCGCCTTGTCCACAGATTCTTCTTTTGCTAGTTCTTCTTATGATTGCTCGTCTTTTACTGCAGGAGCTAGGGACCTTGGGTCTTGATTTCAATTTGCAACGAGGGTTTGGGAATAATTTGAACATATTGAGAGTTGTGAAAATTCGTGCGAAATGTCAGATCGCCCACTGCGCTACGGCTTTACATTTTTCTTATGCGTTTTTCTCGAAACTGTTTCGCGAAACGCTGGAAATCGTATCTTGAAATATAATCGTCCGATACACTTCCCAGATGATTTTTTTCATTGATTTTTGAAAATATCTTTATCCATTCGTTGATAAGAAATAATTAGAATCGTTTCGTTGGTCGAAAATCGAAGTTTTACTTCCCCGGCCCGCCATTTTTTAATTTTCAAAATTTGACAAAAGTATCTTTTGCCTTTCTCACGACACTATGCCTTGCGAAACGCTGGAAATCGTATCTCAAAATCTACTCGTCCGATACACTTCGCAGATGATTTTTTTCATTGATTTCTTTTTTTCATTTTTTCATCCATTTGTTGATAACAAATAATTAGAGTCTTTTATTTCTGCAAACCGCCATTTTTTAATTTTCAAAATTTGACAAAAGTATCCGATCGGACGATTTTTTTTTCCCTCATTACATTTCTTTTTCATTTTTTCGGAATACCCTAGTTGCCCGAACCACCAACACCAAACGGCCAATCAGCAACGGCGGCACTCTGTTTACATAACGATAACTTTATTGTTTACCACTAGTTAACCAATTAAAAAAAATTCAAACTTGGCGGGACTATGTATCGATTGTGTGTAAAAATTCCGATCTCATCATCCCAACACCCTCATAAAAAAAATTGAAGATCAACCTGTTTTTTGGCGCCCTATGCAGACCCGTTAATATATTTTTTTAACAGTTCGAGTCGCTCGCGAATGTGCACCGTACACATCACCATCATTATCGGCTGGTCGTCATTATCGCCTAGTCGAATTCGCGCTCCAAGGCGGGACGGCAGGGGAGGGGGTCAGAGTGCGAAAAGTGGTGGGGGAAAAAAAACGTCTCGCGGCAAATTGATTAACGTCTAGTCTTGAGCGAAAAAAAAAACGAACTACTCGACGCACGCACACACGTTGCTCAATTTTGTTTCACCGAGTGCAGTCGAAAGTGCGCGTATTTGTTTTTTGTTTCTACTTTTGCTTGCTCTCGTGCTCATTATCCGAGACGGCACACAAGCGCGAAAAAAGTGTGGGCCTGTGTGTGTGTGTTCGTGTGTGTGTGGGGGGGAGTGTGGAAGGAGAGATGGCCGAGGAGAGAAATGCTAAAGGCTTATAGTCACGTAGAGAATCGATCCTCTCGTCTCTCTCTCCCTCTCGCTCTCTCATGTGGACATACGCGCACACGCGGGCACGGGGGGAGGGAGCGGGGCACCTATATACCTACTTTTTCGACTCAAGGCCCCCGAGGGGATCGTGTCTAGGTCGCACACGGGTCGAGACCATTCTCAGAGTCGCCTCCACTCTCTCTCTCTCTCTCTCTCTCTCTCTCTCTCTCTCTCTCTTGTGTTTGACTTCCAGCTATGTGCGCTCGCGCGCATGCTTCTGTGCAGATCTATACGTGTATGCATGTATGAGTACATGGATCATATGTATAAAATTCTCTCTATGTACTGCTAAAAGAAGAGCATATCCTTGCTAGCTAGCCTTCTCTCTCTCTCTCCCTCTCTCTCTCTCTCTCTCTCTCTCTCTCTCTCTCTCTCTCTCTCTCTCTCTCTCTCTCTCTCTCTCTCTCTCTACCCAAGTTACGCATTCTCGCGTGCCGGCTTGGACTTTCAAGGATTCCACCGAGTTTGGCAATGTCCGGATTGGGTTAGGTCGGTTCTGCACTTTATTCGCGACAAACACAGTCTGCGCGCCGCGCGACTAATCGTCGTCCTTCCATCCAGTCCATTATTCGATACAAACGCAAAGGAAGCCTGAGACGAAAACAAAATCTCCGAATCCACTCTCCTTTTCATGAATGGTCCGTAGTCCAGTAAAAGAGACGAAAACCCAGCACTTTTCAGCGTAGGATATGAATTTTTTACTGGACCCCCAGTAACCCCAGCACAATTTTGCCCCTCAAGTCGCCCCAACCCTAAGAAATAGGGGTTGAAAATTTAGATCGCTGGATCTCGACAATTAATAGCCCGATCAAAAAAGGTTTCAAACAAAAGTTGTTTGGAATAACAAAATTCGTATAAAGTTATTCGACGTCCAAAGTCCTATCTTTGAAAATAGCGGCACAAAAACGATTCGAAAATTCGGAGTTGATTTTGTTTTTTGTGCCGCTATTTTCGAAGATAGGGGATTGGACGTCAGATTGCTTTCTACGTATGTTATTATTCTAAACAACTTTTGTTTGAAAGATTTTTTGATCGAGTTATTAATTATCGAGATACGGCGATTTTTAAGTTTTCAACCCCTATTGCTTAGGGTTGGGGCGAGTTGAGGGGCAGAATTTTATTGGGGTCACTTTCGGTATGCAACCATCTACCTGCGGTCAAAAATTCATAGTCTACGCTAAAAAGTGCTTCGTATTCGTCTGGACTCTAAAAATGTTGCCCCTCAACTCGCGCCAACCCTAAGAAATAGGGGTTGAAAACTTAGAAATCGCCGTATCCCGATAATTAATAGCCCGATCAAAAAAGGCTTCGAACAAAAGTTGTTTGGAATAATAAAATTCGTATAAAGTTATTCGACGTCCAACGTCCTATCTTCGAAAATAGCGGCACAAAAACGATCCGAAATGGTGCCCTCGTGTTTTTGTGCCGCTATTTTCAAAGATAGGGGATTGGACGTCAGATGACTTTATACGTATTTTATTATTCTAAACAACTTTTGTTGGAAACATTTTTTCATCGGGCTATTGATTATCGAGATACGACGATTTTAAAGTTTTCAACCCCTATTCCTTAGGGTTGGGACGAGTTGAGGGGTAAAATTTTACTGGGGTTACTTTCAGTATGCAACCATCGCCAGTCAAAAATTCATATACTGCGCTAAAAAGTGCTGGGTTTTCGTTTCTTTTACTGGACTACCGCGCGTCCAAACGCAATAAGCACTTCGAATGTACAAAAAAGTGCACGTCGACAGGCGAGACTCGAAACGACAAAAAATGCATTAAATTAAAACCTGGTTAATCGTTTTTTCCATTTTTCGAAGGCAATTGTTTCGAAAATACCGAAAAACGGGCTGTAGGACGAAAAAAAAGTATCGAGGTCTCGTGACGAAGAGAAAGAAAAGGAACAACGAGACGACGATGACTTGTCACTTGAGCCATTCGTATCGGTATATTGGGAATGAAAATAAAATGTGTTTCATCATATGGAAAATGAGAAAGGAGCATCGTATATGCGCGAGACCCCAAATCCCCGTGGCCTTAGCCCCGTTGTTTACACTCGCAACGAAGAAAATGTTACACGTGTCCAACTATGCGTGTCACGAGTCTATCTATGAGTGTGCCGGTATGGCTTTTCTCGTTGCAAAATAGCGACACGAGAATTGCGTGGGATGCGTGCATTCTCGGCGCGAATTTTCTGGCACATCCATCCAATGGCTGCGTCGGAATGAAACTTCGATCATTTTTTTTTTCAATCGAAAAGTAACAATTTATTTTGCAAAAATGGTTAAAGATGTTTCATCGAATGTAATTGTCATCGTTTGCTATAAACTTTTCCCACTTTTTTTGGCATATTGCGAATAGCATCGTAAAAACAACCGTTCAGGTATTCGTGTGATCCATTCATCGCGGCATTTTTTGACTTCCTCGACGTTGGTGAATTGCTGGGCAAGTGCGTGTGACATCGATGGAAGCGAGTGATAATCGGATGGTGCCAAGTCTGGTGAATGCTGCAGGTGGGGTAAAACTTGCCGTTTGAGTGCTTTCAACGCATGCTGGACTGCTTTTTGCAACAAGTGCAACTCATGCCTTACGCGAAGCCTATTTTCCTTTTCAATCTTTCCCACCGATGAAAAACTTTCAGCAACAGTTTTCAGAAAAACATTCAATGCTTGTGCCAGTTCTTTTTGCATATGCGCATCGCCATCGTCCAATAATGCCTGCAATTCAGTGTCTTCAATTTTTTCCGGTTGTTTTCCACGTTCATTGTTACTGAGTTCGAAATCAACACGGTTTTAAGCGATTAAACCACAAGTCTTTCGCGATGAAATATTTCGAGCTTCTTGAAGCAAACCATGAGCCTCAGCAGCATTTTTCTTCAAATTGAAAAACACAAGCAATGCAAATGCTCCAAATTTCGCCCGTAATTCGACATATTTAGAGCTAAACCCGTCAATTCACGAATTGACACATACTGATTTTTTGAAACATGGCTGTCGATGCTTCAAAACATAACATCTGTTAAGGAACACCACTGTGACGGATAAAAAAACCGTTTTTTTAATTTCCTTAAAGTATACATATTGAAGAATATGTGAAAAAAATTTCAAGTAAAAATATTAAAAATTGACGAATTTTTTTTTTTGCGTTTTTTCACGAAACGCAAAAACGCGAAATTCCGTTTTTTCACGAAACGACTTTTCTCGACCTTGCCGGAGTCATGGCTCTTGCTATAATTGTTCGATTTTCAATTTTTTTAATCCAAAAATTCCGCAATTACAGCAGCTATTATTGTAGGCAAGTCGTTTTTTTTAATTCAGTATTTTTTAAGCCCCCCGAATATAGGTACAAATTTTTTCAATATCACACTTTTTTCACCACCTGCCATTTTGCAAAAATATGTTTTTCTATTTATGTATAAATATATTGATATAAAATATGTATATATAAATATTATAATATTATTATAATAGGTGTAGTAAAGAGAAATCCATTACGTTTGCTTTCATGTTCGTGCAAAAATAATGAATTTCTTTTTACTACACGTAATATGTATATATAAATATATATTTTTTTCTTCGAAAAACGGCTACGTACGACGAGAACTACATTTATATAGATTACAAAACTTTTTTATTTTCACTTTTCGGACCAGCCATCGTCAAGTGATCGATCAGACCGTTGGACCACATTTCTTATACAGAAGCTTTTTACCTGAATGACATTGTGAATTTTAATTTCTCTTTCATCAAAATTTACACGGAATAAGTTCAACCTATGCTTAATAACATCCCTTTTTTCCAAATCCCAAATAAATAATCTAGTGGAAAAAAAAATTCGGAAAGAACTATCTTTCTCGGCCGGCCACAGTGGTGTCCTCCCTCAATGAAATCGAGTCCGTGATTTACAAGTAGCGCAAGCCGTTGGAAAATCGAAGTTCCATTCCAACACACGTAACACACAATGCCGCGCGACACGTGAAGCTTCATTTTATCGTAAACTTCATATAATTACGGAACGCGATGCTCTAATGGAATGAATAATAATGGCAATCAAAGAAAAAAAAAATAGTAATCTCGATAACAATGGTTTGTCCTCGGGGCGGTTCTGCGTCAACGTCGAAACGAGGCAGCGACATATGTTCATAATGGATTCGATATATTGAAATTGCGCTTGATCGCTTTGCGAGGAAAAAAAATATAATTGGAAAGATAAAACGTTAATTCGATCGTAGGGTTTACAGCGAGTTTGTTTGAGCCATGGCTGGTGTAGTGCACCTGACCCATATAGGAGAAGCTGCTGCGTATTGATCGACCCAATTCCGCAAAAGCCGGCCGGCCGGCCGGCGTTGTAGACTTGGCAAAAGTGCGCGCGCGCACGTTCTCTCTCTCTCTCTCTCTCTCTCTCTCTCTCTCTCTCTCTCTCTCTCTCGTTTGGTTTTCCTTTGGCTAGCGTGATGCTCCGCTTTTTCCTTCCTATACACGCTCGGTGTTACGCATAGCGCACGTTTGTATACGTCCGTGCGTGTGTTTCTTTTTCCCCGCACACAGCCAGAAGTTCACACGACGACGACGACGACGACGACGACGAGGAGGAGGACTCGCCGCGAACTCTACACTCGTATAGTCTTGCCGCCAACGAAATTACGTAATCTCCTAACCTACTGACTCACTGCGAGAACTCGTCACGATGACGCGACTGCCTACGTCTCTGCGAATACTACTTTACTACTGTGCTCTCACTCATCTGTTTTCTCCCACTCTCCGAGTCTCGGAGAGAGAGAGAGAGAGTGAGAGAGAGAGAGAGAGAGAGAGAGAGAGAGAGAGAGAGAGAGAGAGTCAAGTAATTTTACTCTACTACAGAAATATACACTGAGAAAAAAAACCAATTGAATCAATAAAATATATTGGTTGATCCAAATAAATGTGCTGCTGCGGAGTGCCACCGATATATGAGATTGTTACAATACTATAAAATATTGGAAAATGTGATTAATTTAAATAACATATTATTTTATTTGAAAAAGCTCTTCTGACTCCTGAATATCTACATTATCCTCCAAATTAAATTATATTCTCTTGAAATCATTCTGTATATAATCCGTAGATGTATGGATGAAATAATTAAGCGGTTGCTACAACATTTTTTATTTCGTACAAAAATATGATCAATTGAATTAATTATTTCTTTACTACATCGAACCGAATATGCCATGGGACGTAAGTTTTTCAACTTGTTTAAAATCTTAAATAAAAGGTGAGCATTGGAATGATCACCCACGATAATAGTGGAGAGAATATCAGATATCCAATGGAATATCCATGGAGAGAATATCAGATATTCAACTGATAAGAACGGATACTACACTTTGATCTTAGCCACAGGCCAAGAAGCGATACTCTTTAGAGTTTTTCCGGCGTTTAAGGCGGTCCTCTAGTTTCTCGGGTCGAAAAAATCGATTTTTTTTTTCATCAATCACATCTACAACATGTGTAGAAAATGTGTGCCAAAGGATTTTTCGATATTCGAAGTGGTTCACAAGTTACGGCCCTGGAACGGAGCAGGTATACGGAGCAGGTATACTTTCAAACGCGTTTTTCTCGAAACACCATTTTTCGAAACGGTGACCACGATATTTCAGAAACTACTGCACCGATCTTGTTCAAATTTATACAGCATCTTTAATATGTTATAAGCCAGCGATTGAACTAGGATTATCATGATTGCTTCGATAGTTTTTTTTGTACGAGCGTAAAACTTAAGAAAAAATGAGTAAAAAATAGAATGTAATTTTCAAAAGTGTATAAAAAAGTCAATTTTTGTAATTTAGAATTCACTCTAGTTCAATCGCTAGTCTTAAATATGAAGATTAAAATGCCGTTTGGTTTTTTGATTTCAGATAAGCAGAACAGCCGCAATCTTGGTCACCGTCAAGCACCTCTTTTACTTGATGTCTTCCTGTCGGCCACTATAACTTTTATTCTATTATATATTTTGACTTCAAAAAATTTGTAAAGCTTATTTAAATGTTAATAAAGATTATGCAAAACAATGAGATTGATTATTTCGATGCTTTGCCCGTAAAAAATTATTGCAAAAGCCGTAAAAAAACAGCCGAGAAACTAGAGGACCGCGTTAAGTGGATTTTCGGTTCGCGCTACGCTTACGAGAAACGAGCGCGCGTGCGGCTTCTAGCGGTTACTCCGAGAACTACGAGTTTCCTCACACCTATAATTCCGGTGGCGCTCGGCCATGATTTGGTTGAATTTTTTCAACCAAATGCGCAAGAAACAATTTTTATTTTCGCATGATTTTTTAACCAATTCAGACATTTGCTTAATATTTTTCAATTAAAATAAAATATTAATATTTCAACGAATAATGTACTTGGAAATCAATATCGGATATGGTGAAAAAAATAAAATAACATATTTACTCAATAGAAATTTCATCTGAATCAACCGAGCGAAATTCAATTTTTCTTGTGAACTCGAATCAACAATATTCATGTTATGAATTGAAACGCTTTTTTGTTCGTTGCAGAAAATGCATTCCAAACTATATAATTTGTTCGCGATAATTTTTTAATAATATATTGTATATATATTTAATATTTATAGATTTAATATTATATTTAAATAGTTTCAATAATATATTGTTCTCGGCTAACAATATATCTTTTGAATGAAAAAAAAAACTTTTAATTCTATCATGTTTTCAAAGTCAATAGCGTTTCATTTGGACTAATAAATCCGATTGTTAATAACAACAATTTTACAATTGAATCAACGAAAATTCATTTCGTAACACCAATGATATTGGATCAATGATTATTTTTTTCTCAGTGTAGGACGTTTGCAACGTCACGACCTCCCAAATTCCAGTGGCTCGTTCCATTTCAAATAGCCAAAAATGCGCTTGCCCAACTCAAACGCATTTCCTTTTTTTTCCCTTCTTTCTTGGTGCCCAAAAATTCTTTAGTATCGCGAAACGAAATCTAGCGAGAACAATGTTTTCTTCTTTCACGCGAACTAATTGAAAACCGAGAAATCGCGGGTAAAAAATCATCAAACTTTCCCGTAGCCACCGATTTTTTCGATACTCTTGATATTGAATACCTCATCTGCAACGTCACGATCCTCCCAAATTCCAGTGGCTCGCTCCATTCTAAATCGCCGGAATCGCGCTGCCCAACTTCTTTCTTCAAAAATGAAGAAATGCGTCGGGCATTTCTTCATTTCTTTTTTCGGAACACAACCATTCTTTAGAAGTATGAAACTAAAAGAGCGAGAAAAAAAAACAGATTTCATTCCACCCGAAGGAATTCAACAAAAAGTATCAAACTTTTTCGTAGCAGCCCATTTTTACAATACTCTTGATATTGAAAGCTCGATTAGCTTGCCGGGTTTACGAAACGAATAAACAATCGCGGCGGGTCTGAACTTTCTCTTTCGATCGATGTGGAACGTATACCTACACAGAGATACACACACACACACACGTATACGAATATGTTTATGTGCACAACAAAATGCTTTTACTCGGCGCCGCAACACATCGGCGCCGACGACCTTCGTTTTCTAGTTTACGAAACGAAAGATTTGTAAAATATATCTCAACGGCTGGAGAATCTCGTCTTTGCTTGTGGAGTGCAAACTTCAGTGCTTCATTTAAAGGCAGGAGTAGGTCATTATATATATATATATATATATATATATATATATATATATATATATATATATATATATATATATATATGATGATGATGATGATGATGATGATGATGATGATGATGATGATGATGATACATGTGTGTGTGTGTGTGTGTGTGCATTTGCATATGTATATGTATATGTACAGAGATTGGGTATATGTATATGTATATATATATGTATATATATGTATATATATATATATATATATATATATATATAAAACCAATCTCTCCAATTCAAGAGAGGGGAAGAGAGAGGAGAGAGAGCGATTGGGCATAGAGAACGAGATTTCTCCAGCAGCTGATGGAGCTTCGGCTACGACGACCAAATGACAAAATGCAATGGTATCTAGCTGATGCGCCCGGCGTCCCTGACACGCCTCGCGGTTCTCACTTGGAAATCGGCTGTGTGGCTATTCCTATATAAATATACACAGGCACACGAACGCACATATATTCGAAACGCCGGGTCTTGCCACACGCGTTCTGTGCACAACCAAACGCTGACGTAACGAGAAAAAAAAACGATACTGCACCGTGAAACGCCGTTCGTAACTGTGCTCGAGTCTAGCAACGATATTTTGTGATGAATTATCCGTTCGAATGATTTATATTCGTTCATTTTTATAATTTATTCGTTTCATCGACGTACGAAATTCATTACGAAAAATAATAATGATAATAGTTGTAAAGAGTAAATTATTACGGTACTACAGTTCGACTTCTATTGTCGGGACCTCCGCAGATGCAACACCACAGATGCCCCCCCACTATGTGCCGAATGTCGATCGGTGTAGCCCGCATGGTGGGGGAAGCGACGGCCCTAGGTGAGGTTCGAAGCATGCTAGACAATAGGAGCGGGCTTTGCGGGGTGCTACCGCTATCGGCTAAGTCAGCTGCGCAGAGTTGGCTTAAGGGGGGAGATACCTTTAGGGAAGAGAAGAATTTGCTGATTTTTATGATTTTTTTAAGGCTGGTTTTCTTGGTCATTTTGAGACTTAGGTTATGTTTTATTACTACTTTCGGCTGTCACATGGGATATTTTTTTTTTATCAATCTTAAAAAATGGCGGAGGTATGGCACGGTCTTCTGAACTGCATTTTGAAAACAGGCGTGACGTAGCTAAAAAACTAATCGACCGAATCTGGTGAAATTTAGTTCGGATCTTTCTAACCTTATTACCTAAAAGATGACCGTATTCCTATGTTTTTGAAAATTAAACCAAAACATTTATTGCAAAATGGAGCCATTTTTGTCGAAAAATTGATTCTTTTTATTTCAGAGCGTACCATTTCATTGATTTTCAACATTTCCCACTTTTTCTTGGTTCATATTCTGCGTACGAGTATTAATGGAAGAAAAATCTTCGTTGGTTTTTTTTTCAGATTGATCCCACCGACACTACGTGTCACGCCGTCTGGCAACATCCGCCGCGATCCGTTGAGGAGACCATGCCACACGTTCGCCATTTTTTTCGAAGATTAATAAAGAAAAGATACCACGTAACAGTCAAAACTACTGATAAAACATACCCTCGTCTGAAAAATGGTGAAGAAATCTTTCCTCGACAAAAAATCATGAAAATCAGCAATTTTTTCCTAAAGGTATCTCCCGCCAGGTGGATAGTGCGCAACCTCCATTGACATGCCGATAATAAAGGTCACGCTGTACTTCTATAATGGCGTACAGTCGAGGAACCGCCGAATTGTCATTCGGCAAACCAAACCCAATTGTTCGAAACCTTGCAGAAAAAAGAAAAAAAAACAGTGCAAAGTATGCGCTAGTCGCGAATGTTACAACGATGTTATGCCACTCGCGCAACGTATATACGTGTATTTGGGAACAATAGTTTCGGGTAACGGTTAAAGCGTACACGCTCCCGCCATATGTCGGCGTAATAATGCGTATACGCGAGCGAGAAAGAGAGCTTTAGTGTTAATTTCAATTTCCATAAAATTTCTCGCGTTACGAGTCGCTCACCGTGGCAGACACTTATGTTTATACATCGAAGCAATTATATGAGTTGGCGGCAAGCGTACAGAACGCAATGAGAGAGAGAAAGAGAGAGAGAGAGAGAGAGGGGAGGGGGAGAGAGAGAGAAGTATACATTCTACCTCGTTGTTTAGTAGGAGAACCAGGCCGGTTGTTACGCGACGCTAATTTTTCCTCCTTTTCTTTCGCGCCTCGTGGCCCCGCGCAACGCGATAAAAACATCGCGGTCGAAATCGCAAGTCGCGCACGCGCATATAAGGATCCGCACCCGCATAGGATGTATCGCGAAAAATCCTACAGTCTCATTACTGCGTGCATCGTTATCGCATATAAAGTAAAATGACAAACGACCGCGAATCTCATCGCCGTAAGAGGATAGGAAAAAAATCGCAGAATTGAGAAAAAAATACAATTTTTTCAACACCTTTTTTTCCAAGTTTCCCTGCATTTTTCATTTTTGCTTGGGTATCTGTAGACTTTTTTTTCACTTGCGCGTATATTCGATTTTGAAAGAAGCGATATTGATGGGAAATCGATTAGCTGGTGAGAGAATTTAATGATGTTCCTTTTTTTTCTCGATTTACGAGTTGATTGATTTAACTCGACGTTTGATCGTCGTTTTTACTCGACGTTGATTGATTTAAGAATTAAGAGTTAGAAGAATTGAGAATTCTTTGTTATGCTCTGTAGGAATCTTTAAGGGGACTGCATGATTTAAAAAATATGATTTTTTGTTGAAAAATCGACCTAGTTATGACGATTGCAAAGGGTCCGATCGCCCACTGCGGTACGGCGAACCACCCCGCCGCGATTTGCCCTTTTCATTTGCTTTTTTTCCCAAAGGATGTTTCAAAAAACGGCGTACGTCGTTTCTCGAAATCTATTCGGCTGATTCACTTCAAATTCGGATAAAGCATGATTTATAACATGTTCTATCGTATGACTCGATGATTTTTTCATACGTTCTATGGAGTACGGTATCTGTGTAACAGTCACTATCGATGATGTTGACGTTTGCATCGTTGGAAGGCAACGAAAATGATTTTTTTTAACGGGTTACCCCCACTTGCGATTTTGGAAAAATCGATTCTTTTTATTGCATTTTTTTGAAGTGCAATTTGAAGTGCAGATTTTTTTTGATGCCCGAAATAGATGACTCTATGTAAGTTTACAAAAAAAAATATTTTCTTCGTGTAAACTGAAATTGAAAATTTAAACGCGTTTTTCTCAAAATGGCATTTCTGAAGTCGGTGACCAAGATTACTCGAACACTAATGAACCGATCTTCTTGAAATTTTGCAGGCTTATTTAATACATAAAAATGTAGTCTTTAATCGTTCGATTTTTTTTTCGAAAACAAATGGCCGTTTTATAGCCAAAAAACGGCTGTTTTTTCGTTAAAATCGAACCATTAACTTTGACTGTCCGCCATTTTGTGAAAAATGAATATTTTTTAAAATCCTTCGATTAAAGACTAGTTTATACTTATATTTGACTAAATCCATCCGCATTTTTTTTTTCAGATGATCCACTTCGTCGCAATGTTGGTCACCGCAAACCGTGTATATAAAAACATTATTTCATCGACGGCAGTTTGCCACTAAACAATGTAATATTTTTCAATAAAAAAATTACTGAAAGTTCTTCAAGATGTGTTCTTTAAGATGGTATATTGATCGATTAAAAAAGTTTTGTAGTTTTCTTTAAAAAAAATCACGAAAAAGGCCTTTTTTTGCGCTACAAGTGGGGGTAACGCCTTAAATAGCTTCAATTTACTTTGCCCGATTTAGGCTGTGAAAGTCATTGAAATGTCTTTTCGACTTCTTATTGGAGATTTACGACTTCAATTTGCAAAAAAAGGCTTTTGATAATGATAAAAATGAAGGAATGACAAAAATTCGTTGCGTCCCAACGATGCAAACTTCAAAGTCTATTAGCACAGCTGGCTATGTTAATAGCCAGCCTCCGATTTTGTTGAAACTCATACATGTCATAAAGCATTGAAAACTATTAATGGGAACGACCCTTCAAAGAAAGGCGTGTCACCCCTGAATTCACTTTTTGTCAACTATTCCATAACAGATTTTTCATCGCCTTACATCACACGAATTTTGGTTTTTGTTTCACGCAGGACTGCTTGCAGGTGCAACTGCAAAACCACCCCTCGTCTTTCTTTTAGTGGTGGCTGCCCCCTTAAATCCGCATTTCCCAAGGTAAAACAAAATGCATCTGATAGTTTTCAATGCTTTATCACATACGAGTTTCGACAAAATCGACGGCAGGCACTTAAGTGATGTTCCTCGTTAGATATGTTAGGAATGTACCTCCTTCCCTAATATATATATACAAATACCCACACACACATTCACACGCACTAATGTATCATACGTAAGCATTGGAAAGTCAATTACGCGGTGAACGAGTCCTCGTACATACCTCGTATTCGTGTGTTTATGTACACGTACATCGCGGGACGTACAACTCTCGATTCAAAGTTTCCACGCAGCTGGGACGAGAGAACTTAGCTACTTATATAGCAGTGTTTTAATTTAGCCTTTGCAACGTGCCCGCGTTAATTATACATATAGCGAGTCGTGACAGCGCACGGGCGAGCGACCAAAATGTTTGTTGTACATCTGATTGCGCGTGGGTGCAATATATATATATATATATATATATATATATATATATATATATATATATATATATATATATATATATATATATATATATATATATATATATATATATATATACACATACATACACACATATATATATATATATATATATAGAATCGACTCGAATGGATTGAGTAGCGACACACTCAATGAAAAAGAAATTGCCATCGTTGGCGATGAAACTTCATTTTAATTACTTTCTCAGTATCGCGCCAATACTCGGATCATTCGTGTCATGTACTCCATACAAATGTTTCCATTGCCATTGACGGGAATTCTCCGGTATTCTCCGTTTTCATTGTCATCGTGAAAAAAAAAGTCGCGTGTTTGGATCGCGCGACTGTTCTCATCCTCTAGCTTCCTGGTTTGTGCATAAGATCTAGAAAAATCAATTGTATATGCGCTCGCGGGTATGTGGATGTGTGCGTGTTTCTTTATGTGTAGTTAAATATGAGCTGGCGAGGGGCAGGAGGGCTTCCGAGGCCGCAGGTGCGGCCAAACCGAACGAGAAATCCCGAGGTTTTCTATCGAGCATAACCACCAAGTGCTGTTAGAAATATTTGTGAATAGCCATGTGTGTGCGTGTGTGTGTTTGTTTCTACGTGTGGGTTTATATCTGGGTAAAAGGCACACGAACTGAGGACGCAGTAACGAGATTTAAATGGCTGACGAGTGGAGAGGACGATGATAACTCGACGATGATAACTCATCAATGATGTCGTCCCGGAGCCGATCACTTGCGGACACGTTATATTATGGGCTCGTTGATCCTCGAGGATGATAACCATGACGCGCTTCATTCAACGACGAAAGCATCGTCACAGAAATGGCTAATCGTTCGAAGACGAAAAATCACTTATAAATATAATTTATAAGTAATTATTTATACTTGTATAATTATAAGTGAAAAGGTATAATTTATAAGTGGTTTTATTTATACTTGTATAATTATAAGTAAAAAAAGTATAATTTATAAGTGGTTTTATTTATACTTATATAATTATAAGTGAAAAAGTATAATTTATAAGTGGTTTTATTTATACTTATATAATTATAAGTGAAAAAGTATAATTTATAAGTGATTTTATTTACACTTGTATAATTATAAGTGAAGAAACATAATTTAGAAGTATAAGACTTGTATAATTTATAAGTGAAAAAATATAAGTATATCATCTTATAAATGTTCGGTGAAAATTTCAAGCTGATCGGATCAAAATTGACAAATTTATAGGCTGCTATGTTGACGCTCGTCGGAACACCCGGAGAGTCGTTCGAAACGTTGAACGCTTTTTTTCTCGAAAGTACGTTTTCAAAGCCGATGGGCAAAATGTCTCAAAACTACTACATCGATGTTACGGAAATTTTTTGGGCTTTTTCTAGATGGATAAAAATAGTATTTGATCGAAGGATTTTTCCCCCCGATGTATGCTGTCGATTTGGTCAATGAAAAATTCCCATTTCGCAGCAAAAATCAAGACTCACTTTGAACACGCGCCATTTTTTATACAATTGATATTTGGCAAGTTTTCTCGGTTAATCATAGGATAAACTAATATACTGACGAAATCTATTTGATTCTTTGGTATTAGGCACCCTTGTTCGGAAGGGGATTTAATAACGAATAGCTGAACGCAAATGACAATAGCTAAATAGCTATTGTTATTTATAGTTAAATTTAGCCATAAATAACGAAATAGCTATAAATAACATAAATAGCTAAATAGCTGTTATTATTTATAGTTAAATTTAGCTATAAATAACGAAACAGCTATAAATAACATAAATAGCTATAAATAGCTATGAATAGTTATAAATAACAATAGTTAAGTAGCTTTTGTTATTTATAGCTAAATTTCGTTATTTATAGCTAAATAGCACCGCAAATAACAATAGCTTAATAGCTATTGTTATTTATACGTAAATTTCGTTGTTCATAACTAAATATCACCGCAAATAACAAGAGCTGAATAATCATTATTATTTATACCTAAATTTCGTTATTTATGGCTAAATAGCACCGCAAAGACAATAGCTAAATGGCTATAAATAACAATAGCTCACCGCAAAATACGTATTCGAGAAGTGCTTTCCGGACATAGGCTGCAAACCGATTATGATCAAATATTTTGACACAAAAAAATTACAGACCGCTCTTCAGATGACACTTTTTCAAATACTTAATTTTTGGAGAAAGGTAACATCACGAGCTTCTATTAAAAAAATCTCAAAAAATGAAGTGTTTACGACAGTTACAACCAAGCAAACCCGTTAAAGCGCGGTCATGGATCGGGCGGAGGAGCAGCGCGCCAGACGACATTCGAACATTTAAAGGGCCACACGAGCAACAGCTCGAGAGACCGCATCCGCGTCGAGGAGAAAAGAGATCCGCAGGTATCATAGTAAAGAGAAACGAGGTTCCTTTTTCATGTCAGGATGAAGGGTCAAGGTTTTTAAAATTGTCAAAAAAAAGAGCTCGATTTTCGAAGCCGAAGAGTTTAAAATCCACCGGCGATGTCTTTCACGGGAGATTCTTTGCTTTACTTTTCCCCTCGTGGCGTTTCCTCACGTTTTTTTTTCATTGTGATAGGTCAGGACGTCGAATTCGCAAACGGAAGGGGGCCAGGTGCGGCCAGGCACAGGTAGCCGACCCGACCGCCCCGTCGTCGTCTTTATTTTCCCCCCACACGCTGTTGCCACACGAAAGAGGGACTGTTATACACACACGCGCGCGGACGCGAGAGCCAGGTAAGAAACGGCGGCCGAACGACCGACCGGGAGAAAACGATAAACGAGAATTTACGACGAGACGACGACCTTCGTGAGAGAATCCACCCGATGAACACTCTTCTCGGGTGCCCAGAGAGAGCGAGAGAGTCAAAGAGAGAGAGAGAGAGATAAAATCAAGACTTTTATTTTTTCGAGCAGGCCTCTTTTTTTTATTCAGAGGAAACAAGTTCCTCGACGGAAAGAAATCCTCGCTGTGCCGGGAAGTCATTTTTTTAGGGGAAGAAGAATATTGGTTACTCAGTACTGCACTGACAGGAGAATTCTACTGATATTGACTAACCGCGTATATTTGATTTTTGTATGAATTATTTTAAATATATTTATTTATTTAAATCAAAATCTATTTAATATCGTTCAATAACGAAATATTTTATTTTTTTACATTTAAATTACATCGGATTTTTGTAGAGTCAACAATTTTTTTATTTGATTGAACTAATTATCTGTCTTTATTGCAACACACATATCAAAGGGGTGTGGGAGTAGAGAGGGTAGAGAGAGAAAGGAATTTTATATATATATATATATATGTTGGAAAAATATATAGCATGTTATTCGATAAAACTCTCTAATTATCACAATGATATTATCACTAACCGATATAGTTCATGTGACACAACAAATAATTATACGAATCCAGTTGGTCTCTTATGCCATATCTGCGACCAAGATGTTACAAGAAATATTTTCTTCGAAAAAAATCATCTCAGAAGGCCAGGGAATGATGAATTACGATACAAAATAGTTGTAGAACTCTCAATTAATTGTTTCATTTCATTTTGGATTTATGAAATATTTTATGCATATAGTACACTTAGATTTACAGTGTACATTGCAAGCAAATAAAGATTTATTTCAATCGAATCTTTACTTATTCATTTTGAATATATTTAATGTTTAAAAATAATAGCTGAAACAAATAAATAATGTCTTTGAAACAAATAAGATCGTAGTAGGCCGGAAGACAAGGAAAAGACCTATTTGATTTATAGATCCTATTTAAATTGAACGTTTTTTTTGGCAGTATGAGAAAAAAATTGTTCAGTGTCACTTTACGGACGCAACATAAGTAGACAAAAGACGAGTTGTCAAAATAAATGTACAGAGGAGTTTATCAATTCTTGTCGAGTTGCTTTTTCTGTCAAATTTGATCAGGCTCGGAAATTGAAAATACCCGGAAGAAATAAAACATTTTTCTTGTGAAAAAAGTCAAATTTGTTTATTTTTCTCATCGATTAAATTGTGGGATGTTCATTAATTTTGTTTACGTTCGCTGAAGAAAAATATTCATCTTTTGTGCATGAACAATATACATCAACAAGTTCTTTTTGAGCAATTATTTGCGTTTGCCTCCTCGGAAAATTCTCTCGCGGCTATTTTGGACAGATTCTTCAAAAGACCTCACTCGTCCCTTTAACTTTCGTCCGTTTCGCGGTGGTGTCTGGTCTGTGCAGGTTCCCCCAGTCTGTGCTGAGAAAGGAAGGGACGAGGAGCCGGCGATATTTGTACGGGGCGTTCCTAGGCTAAAAATCCAGAGGTTCCTCGTCCTTTAACTTGCATTTCCACAATATTTCAAAGCGAAACGGAAGTACGCCAAAGTCACTTTAAAAAAAATTCGTCGTCTTGATCAATTCTTTGCTTCGTCTCTACTGAAATGACGAAGCTTTGCCTGAAAGTCGACATACTTTTGAAAATGTGCTAATAATGTAAATAAAAGTTTTGTAACGTTAGTGATTAAAAATTCTTTTTTCATTTTCTCTATCCTCACAATATCCAAACAATTTTCTCGCCGTTTTAGATTGCTCATCCCTAATAAGAATTTCCAAAAACCATTTCCATTTCCATTTATTTTCCGGAGTCTGGCAATTTGCACGAATCAATTGCGCAACTCAAACAACAAAAAATCATTTTACGATACAGCACAGCAAAGAATAAAAATTGCAAGCTCAAATTGAGAATCACGCCAGTTATTGGCGTGCCCAGCAACAAAGAATGCGAGGAAAAGCAACTTGCACGATATTCCCAGCCAAAAAATTCACGCACGAACGATAAAACCGCAAAAATAAACGAAAAGAGTAAAGCAGCGAAATAAAGACCGGGTTGTTTGCATCGTTGGAACGCAACGAAAGTTTCTATAATTTCCAACTCTGATTATTATCCAAAATCGTATTTGGCAAACTTGTTGTAGATCGCTAAATAAGAATCTTAAAAAAATGTTTTCGTGATTCGTAGCTCAAATCCGCCAAACGAAACATAGAAAATAAAAAACAAAATAAGTTTCGTTGCAACGATGCAAACTTCACCGTCATCAAGAAAGCCTATCGCAACCACGTATTTTGAGTCTGGAACGACCCTTATGAGAGGGCAAAGTTTCCTTTTCTTCCTCGTCGCCACTCAAAGGGACGGGCAGGGAACGGACACAAGAGAGGGGGAGAGAGAGAGAGAGAGAGAGAGAGAGAGAGAGAGAGAGAGAGAGAGAGAGAGAGAGAGAGAGAGAGAGAGAGAGAGAGAGAGAGAGAGAGAGAGAGAGAGAGAGAGAGAGAAGAGAGAGAGAGAGGAGAGAGAGAGAGAGAGAGAGAGAGAGAGAGAGAGAGAGAGAGAGAGAGAGAGAGAGTAGAGAGAGAGAGAGAGAGAGAGAGAGAGAGAGGAATGTTTACCAGAAGGGAAGGATATCGGCTCGGCCCCTTACCCCGAAAAAGAAAATGGTCTCGCGAAGGGTCCGAAAGATGGATGAATCGGCCGAAGAGAACAGATGCCCCCAGGTAGATAGAGGGAAAACCTATTGGTCGCTGAACGCCCCGAGAACTGAATATCAACGTTGCACTCGAATAATCTTCCCTTCCGAGGCATTTAAAATCAACGTTGAGCAGACCTTTTTCCCTTTTACCTTCGAAATATCCCATCACGCTCCCACGCTGCACGGTCTCGCAAGGGAGTCTCGAAAAACTCACCTGGTGAAGAAAACCACCACCCGCGACTTTAACCGAAAACTACGTCGCACTCGAGTGGCTCAACCTCTCGGACCACCCTTCCCCCCTCCCTCCGCCATTGCTCCGTTCCTGAGGGAAGGTTCACCCGTTGTGCACACACCTGCAGCCGAAACTTTTTCGTACAAAGGGACGAGCACAACGGGGCCCTTTGTCGACGAACTTCTTAGCTCAGGTTGCACGAACGAAAAAAAGAAAGGCAAAAGAAAAATGTCCGCTGATCCTGCCACGCGGATTTAAGGGATCACAGGGTAAAATTAAAAAAAAATCGATTTTTTTCGCATTATGCGTTAGTATAGACGGTTATAAACATGCTGAATTTTTGGGGCGAAATTCGAATGATTTCGGTCGCTACAGCCTTTCTTGGAGGAAGTTATTCGCTCTATTTTTTGTCCCTTTTTCTCAGCATCCAATTATGGTCTTTAAAGAAAAAAAAATTGTCACGAAAGCTGCGAGCGGTCAAAAAATATTTAGAAGTCCCTCAAGCATGCCAAAAGTTCAAATTTTTTGTGAAAAAATTTTTTTTTTCGTTCACTTTTCACACATGAATTTTACGCTTTGTAATTTTTTAATTAACCGCGCAAAAGCTCTAGCTGGTCAATGAATACTTAGTGGTCAAGAGCTTCGAACTTTCCAATTTTCGCCAATTTTTTTGTCACTCTTCTCACGCATAAATTTGACGCTTTGTAATTTTTTCAAAACAATTAATCGTTTTTCTTTAGAAAAAGATTTTCCAAATTACCCTCACACTACTAACCCAATAATTATAATCTTTGCACGCATAAAATAATTCCTTAAAGCTCTTGTCCGTAAACAAAATTATAGGGCCTCCGTTTAATCGGGTTAGAAGTGTGAGGTAAGTTTTAAAAATTCGTTTCTAAAGAAAAAAAGGATTAATTGCTTTGAAAATTTTACAAAGTGTTAAATTGATGAGTGAGAAGAGAAAAAATCGCGAAAATTGGAAATTTCGAAGCTCTTGAGCGACCCTAAATATTCCTTGACCGACTAGAGCTGTCGCGAACTTCATTCAATAATTATAAAGTGTAACCATTCATGGGTGAGAAATAAACGAAAAAAAAATCGATTTTTTAATGAAAGTTTGCATCTTTGGGAGGCTTGAGCGACCTCTAAATATTTTTTGACCGCTCGCAGCTTTCGCGACAATTTTTTTTCTTCTTTAATTGGATTGTGAGAAGAAGGGAAAAATAGAGCTAAATTTGTGACACCCTAATACACTCAAAGGAATAGTTTTCAAGCTATCCTTCACGCCATTCTTTATCTTGCTATGGAAGCTTTTTTTATCTTCATATTTTTTTAAACGAGAAACTGTAAAAGAAAATTGGCTAAATTCAATTTTTTTTTTCAAACCACCGCCATTTTGTCAACTGTGATTTTAAAAAACCTACATAGCAAGATAGCAGCTTTCACAGTGACGAATAATCTTTTTACAAATTTTGTTTCAGATAATATTCACGGCCACCACCGTGTGCACCGCAAGCACTCCTTTTTTTGAAGACATTTTCAACCGTAAAAAAAAGTAAAAAAAAATAAAAATAAATGCTTAAAAATGTATTTTCTGTTCTTCACGAGTGCATTGATTTGACATAAAAAAATCAGACTGTTTAGAGTATTTTAACCATCGAAAAAAAAAATCTCGAAAATCAGCTATTTTTCGACCCGTTACACTGCGACGATCCTTTAAAGTCCACTCTGCTCCGAGCCGAGTGATACATCGACAATCAAATGACTCGTCGTCCCAAAAGCTCAAAGACGTTCGAAAAATGTTCGATACCGCTCGGTATTTCAGCTTCTTCCAACAACGAATCCAAATTGTTTTTACACGAGTTTGAATTCCACATTCTCATGCGAGGGGAATTTTCCCGTCGAGCCTCCACGGGAACGAGGACATTTTATTTCAACTTTTTGGAAGCAAACAAAATTGTCCTCGATTACGCTGATGCGAAAACTTGGCAGGCGACGAGAAAAGTTTCAATCGCTATGGTTTGATTTTTTCTGTTCTTTCGAAAAGCCCCGAAGATTTTCGCGCAGGGTCGTCTGTGTCCTTGATGATCGGGACTGGCGAACTGTGGAACTTCGCAAATTGGTTCGCTTTTATCGAATTATCTCATGGATCAATGATGCACGCGTTGTACAAATTCACAGTCCCTTCACCTTTGTCCTTTTCCTACCTACGGGTGTATGTGTGGGTGTGTCTAACGCTCGTACGATATATTTCGTAAAATTTTAACTCTCGCTCGTGTGCCTCGAGACCATTGAGCGCATTGGATGAATAAAGCCTCGCTTAGAGAGGCAGCAGAATCGAGGGGTGGCCGAACCTTTTGCGAAAATCGAGACAGGTGTACACCGCGCGAGAGAGCCGTAGATTTACCCGCATGTGTGTGTGTGTGTGTGTGTGTGTGTGTGTGTGTGTGTGTGTGTGTGTGTGTGTGTGTGTGTGTGTGTGTGTGTGTGTGTGTGTGTGTGTGTGTGTGTGTGTGTGTGTGTGTGTGTGTGTGTGTGTGTGTGTGTGTGTGTGTGTGTGTGTGTGTGTGTGTGTGTGTGTGTGTGTGTGTGTGTGTGTGTGTGTGTGTGTGTGTGTGTGTGTGTGTGTGTGTGTGTGTGTGTGTGTGTGTGTGTGTGTGTGTGTGTGTGTGTGTGTGTGTGTGTGTGTGTGTGTGTGTGTGTGTGTGTGTGTGTGTGTGTGTGTGTGTGTGTGTGTGTGTGTGTGTGTGTGTGTGTGTGTGTGTGTGTGTGTGTGTGTGTGTGTGTGTGTGTGTGTGTGTGTGTGTGTGTGTGTGTGTGTGTGTGTGTGTGTGTGTGTGTTGTGTGTGTGTGTGTGTGTGTGTGTGTGTGTGTGTGTGTGTGTGTGTGTGTGTGTGTGTGTGTGTGTGTGTGTGTGTGTGTGTGTGTGTGTGTGTGTGTGTGTGTGTGTGTGTGTGTGTGTGTGTGTGTGTGTGTGTGTGTGTGTGTGTGTGTGTGTGTGTGTGTGTGTGTGTGTGTGTGTGTGTGTGTGTGTGTGTGTGTGTGTGTGTGTGTGTGTGTGTGTGTGTGTGTGTGTGTGTGTGTGTGTGTGTGTGTGTGTGTGTGTGTGTGTGTGTGTGTGTGTGTGTGTGTGTGTGTGTGTGTGTGTGTGTGTGTGTGTGTGTGTGTGTGTGTGTGTGTGTGTGTGTGTGTGTGTGTGTGTGTGTGTGTGTGTGTGTGTGTGTGTGTGTGTGTGTGTGTGTGTGTGTGTGTGTGTGTGTGTGTGTGTGTGTGTGTGTGTGTGTGTGTGTGTGTGTGTGTGTGTGTGTGTGTGTGTGTGTGAGTGTGTGTGGAGGGTTGCTCTCACGGATCGACGAGCCAGAATCGACGTAACGCGACGACAAAAGCTCTCTCGTGTTATCGGAGGTTTCGCCTTCCACCAATTTTCGAATTAACGGACCACATCTACCCAGATGGGTAAAAAAATTACATTGAAAAAAATATATTTATTCGAAAAAATCACCTTTTAGCTATATTCTCTGAAAATTTCATCGAAATATTCCTAAATCTGAATGAGCTGCAGCTTCTAACAGTCGGCCGGGCCAGCGCTAGCAGCACCGTACTTCAAACTTTAAGGGGTTACCCCACTTGCGATTTTGAAAAAATCGATTTTTTTTTAATTGGATTTTTTTTAAGTATAAGTATCTGAGAATATGTCCTGAAAATTTCAAGTCGATCCGAACAAAATTGACTGAGATATGAGCGTTGAAAGAGAAGAACCCGTTGTGAAATTGAAACTTTAAACGCGTTTTTCTCAAAATGGCATTTTTGAAGTCGGTGACCAAGATTACTCGAACACTAATGAACCGATCTTCTTGAAATTTTGCAGGCTTATTTAATACATAAAAATGTAGTCTTTAATCGTTCGATTTTTTTTTGGAAAAAAATGGCTGTTTTATAGCCAAAAAACGGCCGTTTTTTTTCGTTAAAATCGAACCATTAACTTTGACTGTCCGCCATTTTGAGAAAAATGAATATTTTTAAAAATCCTTCGATTAAAGACTAGTTTATACTTATATTTGACTAAATCCATCCGCATTTTTTTTTCAGATGATCCACTTCGCCGCAATGTTGGTCACCGCAAACCGTGTATATAAAAACATTATTTCATTGACGGCCATTTGCCACTAAACAATGTAATATTTTTCAATAAAAAATTTACTGACAGTTCTTTAAGATGTGTTCTTTAAGATGGTATATTGATCGATTAAAAAAGTTTTGTAGTTTTCTTCAAAAAAATTCATGAAAAAGGCCTTTTTTTGCGCTACA